>OX451401.1:9126201-9213019 GCA_949629135.1 Eremobia ochroleuca | reverse complement strand
ATTGTAGTAGCTTGATGTGCTGCCGTCTGTACATTTGAAAATTATATACTGTTTGAAGTTAACTCAACTATTAAATAATTACATAAGTCTTTACCTGTACCTATTGAGTCCATATAATTCCTACAGAGTAACTATTTAGTGATATGTTTTTATTTATTCACTAGCTGTGCCTTTGATCTCTGTGTTTACTAAGAGTAAAATCAATTAAGGCATACACTGAAATATTGGTTCCATAACTTGTACAGTTATTTTTCTTTTCTTACGAAGTGACTCGCGCTTTACTTGTGGTTACCAGGGGTACGAACACGCTGTGAATGTGTGAGTAAGCAGAAGCTCTCGGTACCGTCCGAGACAATCGGAAGTGTGTGTTACGTGCTGACGCTACTCGTGTTCACGCACACATTCACAGCGTGTTTGTACGCTTGGCAAATGTAAAGCACGCGTTGCTTCGCGATATAAAAAATACTACATGTTTTTAGTACTTAAATGATATTGGAAGGTAGCTATTATCATCTATATTTGCATTTATATGACGATCAAATTATTAATTGGAATTAATATATTTGTTGTGCGTGTTTTCGGCTGTTATAACCAGATATTGTCGTGTTGTTTTTGCTTGTTTCAAAATTGTTTCGTCTTTGTTTTCTTGTTGATTTACCTACATTATTTTAATAGACTATTTTTCGAAGTTGACTAGTTAATTTCTTAGATAATTTTTGTAAGTTTCTACAATGATTTTGACTGTATAATTTTTTATTTGAACTACTTATGTAAATAGATAATACTAACTGCTGTATTTAATTATATGTATACTATCTAGCTGTTCTGTATTGTGTTCTAATTATAATTGACACAGTATTATATAAGTGAATTATTTTGTGTTATGAAAGTAGTAACAATAGATTTTATATACATATAACAATAAGTTTTATTACACAAAAGAAAGTAAAAATCCCGCATTGTGAAAATGAATTCAGGAAGAATAAACTCAACTTATTCAAGTGTTCATTTCGAGCCGAATTCGCTCTGTCGTGTTCCTTTAAAGCCAACACCGTCGCCGCCTATACTTTCGAGTATTAGACGTGGTTTCTTAAAATTAAGCTCTGGCTACACTGCGGCACTATACTCACTACTGTTACATTACAGGCTCCCGCTGAATGTAATGCTACAACTTGTATCATTACAGGTTGCGCACTGGAATGCTTTGTTCTCCTCACTCAGTTAAGTAATGTTGTAATCTGAACTGATACATTACATGCGGATGCTCCCGGAGTGGAAGCGCTTACACGTCGACTCTCTGTACACCACAGACTAAGTAGTACCTGTACACTAGCCGATCGTGTACTATCTTCACCGACACGAAGCTTGTTGACAAGACAGGATAGTAAAAAGCAATGGCGCCGATTCTCTTGTTCAGATACTAAACTAAATTTAAGTTCACTGGATCTTTTTCTTTCTATTTCCTTAAGAAAAGGAAAAGATAAATATTAGTTTAGTTCTGTCAAATTAAGATACTCTATAGACTAGTTTAGACGTGATTAAAAAATTGGCTACTAAAAATACGTCAATTTACGTCAGGCGCTGACTAATTTGACAAGACTAAACTATATCTTCTGTCCTTTTCTTAAAGAAATAGAAAGAAAAAGATGCACTGAACTTAAATTTAGTTTAAGCTTGTGAACAAGGGAATCGGCGCTACTACCTCAAAAATAGAACCTTTTCTCACCAGCATACCAGCCTAAAAATGAGGATAGTTCTGCACGAGGCCAGCTTAGAGCCTATCTTGCTAGCTTACTAGCACTGTGCTGCTCATTGACCTATGATGCTGATATCCTAGCTTCGGCCTCGTATAATACGAGCATTACCGTTGGCCCGGCTGTTGGTCCGGCAACTACCATTGATTGTTTGGTGCGCATGTAAGATTTCATAGATTTGCGTATGTTACGTTTTCTAAATAAATAGATGAGAAAAAGTATTGGGTTTCAACTTTACATAAAAAACTCAGCAGCTAGGATTGGTTTCCAGTCTATCCAGTTGCTGTTAAATATCTTTGTTCTCATAGGAACTGCCATCTGATCACCGCAGCTTAATTATTAAAAACACCGTATGACGGTAACATGTCAACCGCGTGAACGGCTACCTACTTTTCAGTTCTGAAATGCTGGGCGGCTGACCGCTAGTAATAGTTATCAGTGGGCTTAGGTTCTCCGATACGAGGGCCATCCTATCATAGATCTATGGTTCACTCATCATTCCGCAAGACAGTCCGTCCACCAATGCTACAGGGTTGCTTACATAATCATAAACGATTTTATCCTGAATGACGGACTGCAATGATGCCGGATAGTGTTTGGCCCCTAGGGCATGAAATCATGTGAAACAAAATGTTTTTACTATGTGAAAAGCCACTTGCAATTGCAATTAGTATGAACAGACGCCAGCACATCAAGCTACTACAATCTGTCAAATTTCTTTAATAGATTTTCAACTTTATTGCCAAAGTATAAGGTTCAAAGTTGATTGGGAAAATTTTACAGTTTCGGGCAGCTTGATGTGCTGGCGTCTGTACTTTTTAAGTGTCTATTTCACTAACAAAATACTTTAGCCAAAAAAAAGAAAAAAATACTTGTCAGTACGATAATTCCATAGACAATAGAGGATGGACTGCGCGATCCACTCAGAAAATTGTCCACTTTGTTAGAAAGGGACAGTGCGATGATACTCCCCTGCTCTGTCTCTCTCTGTAGGTTTGTAGTTATGATCCGCACCTGCAGTTGTGACGTGGACCAATCAGAAAAGAGATAACAACAGGGGAGTATCGTATCCGATAGCCGTCTCTCTCACACGTTTTCTGACCATATTTTAGTTACTGCTAGGATAGGGAAACCTACGAAAAAAGGGTGCCTACCTACAACTCATATTGTCTCAAAAAATGGCTGCCATTGCTAGGGTTGTATCAATCAAGGAACATTGGTGTTACTATAACGAGTACCTATCGATACTAAATACGAGTCGTACTAGTTATCACGTTTGGATCATAATATAGTATACTAACTTATAGTCCGTTCTAACTAAGGTTGCCTACTTTATAGTAACGTATCCTAGTTTATTTTCGATAACATACTTTATAATTTTGCATAAAAATACAGTATGCGAAAATACTTCATTTCTAATCTTTTGTTATGCGTAAAAGACTCATATGAACTATTTATCGATAGGTACAGACGCCAGCACATCAAGCTACCCGAAACTGTCAAATTATCGCAATCAACTTTCTTCCCTGAAAATAAAATTAATGCCAAGTGTTTTTTCGGCACAGAATTAAAAAACACTTTTTAATTGCATCACGTTTACGTATTAAAGTGAAGGAAAACAGCGTGAAGAGATATGTATCCATATGCCCAAAAACAGGTGCTTTCGCATATTATACCTTTGGGTTGGAAGGCCAGAGAGCAGTAGTTTCTGTTAGGTATGCGGACCCTAGTGAAAAACAAGATAATCACTAGGGTGAATGAATAATATAAACTTCCCATCACATTCTCCGTGAATGGGATGGGATGCTTATGTTATTGTGTTAATGAGTGGTGGAGTAAAAATAAAATAAAAGTATTTTGTTTTGCCTTTGTTTATTGGTATGATAATGATTAACAAATATAACGTTCAATTATCGTTCAAATATAACGTTTGATTAGTAAAATAGGCTTACAAAAGTAATACTTTGCGAATGCGATGCTTTGGGCATCTTTTGTGATTGGTCCAAGGCATTCAATTGTATTCTTCATGAAACCTTAATCAGGAAACTTCGCCACTACGGAATCCGGCACCCTCTCTGGATCTTCTAACTTCTTACTGCAGTGATAGGATTCAGAGAGTTGATGTTAACGGGAAAAGGTCACCCGGATCTGTAGTAAGAATGGGGGTCCCCCAGGGCTCAATACTTGGACCATTTTCATTTATTATTTATATCAATGACTTGCATTACCTCATAAAGGATGAACATGATATGGTGTTGTTTGCAGATGACACTTCACTTTTATTTAAACTCAAACGTCAACAGCTGGTTACTGACAGTATAAATAGTGCCCTCGCAAAAGTAGTAAACTGATTTAATGTTAATAATCTACTTCTTAACGAAAAAAAAAACGAAATGTATTAAATTTACGATACCAAATGTTAGACAAGTAGAAACTAGTGTTCTCATAAAGTGTGAAGAGTTAAAACCCGAAAATACCACAGTATTCTTAGGCATAACTTTGGATGCCAAGCTTCAATGGGGCCCCCATATAGATAAATTGTCAAAAAAACTTAGCTCTGCAGCATACGCCGTTAGGAAAATTCGTGACTTAACTGATTTAGAGACAGCCCGTTTAGTTTACTTTAGTTATTTTCATAGTGTGCTGTCATACGGTATTCTGTTGTGGGGAAATGCCGCCGATAATCAGACAATTTTAATTTTACAAAAAAGGGCAATTCGTTCCATTTATAAATTAAGTCCCAGACACTCCCTCAGAGACTTTAAAGAGATTAATATAATGACTGTGCCTTCTCAGTACATTTATGATAATCTTTTGTATGCACATAAAAATATAATCTGTTTAAAAATACAGTGATATATACATATAATATAAATACTAGGAACAACAAATTTGTTGTTCCTACAACAAGGCTGACGTTTCATAAGTGCCCATGTAGGTTTATGTGAAAGAAAATATTTTGATTTTGGTGCTGTGAACCACGGGCCGGACCTAGCAAGGTCAATCGGAGCTAATAAGACGCAGGACTATTTATGTTAACATAGCAGAATATACCGATATCGTTCCAGCGGAGGAACTAGTTCCGGAAACTATTAGGCAACGGTACAACACTATTCTATTATGACATATTATTGTAAACAAACGAATGAATTAACAAAATAATAAAAAGGTCTGTTATACGGAAATTCACCCAAATATCAATACTTTAGCCATAAATTCATGATCGCGTTACAATTATATCATCGAATGTCTATTATTGTATGTGTTATTGCATGAAAACCGGCTACTAACCTGTGCAAAGAAAGTTGAGGTTGATTTTCATTCTTCCTTGCACCACACTTCACAATACAACACACAGGCATGTTGAATTGCTGTTTTTCAACATTTACATGCAGTTTTAAAGGTAAAGTCCTCGTAATTTTCTCGCAAATCTCAATAATACAAAAAATAAACAACCATTTGACAGCTGAACTACCACGAAACTTGGCGACAAAGATGGCTGCTCTGGCACCTACCTACAACCGTGTATAGATGGTATAGAATAACAGGGCATCTCCTGTTATATCCCATCTCAATGATAGGGATTGCATAGTCCATCCTCTATGTCTATGGATAATTCATAGGGTGGCGCCTGGCGGCGTAGATAGCAAAACTTCTGAGATCTGAGCATGGAATTAGTAAGCGCTGATGTGATACGATCCCAGTGTGAAAAAACGCCGAACTTAAATAAATCAGGTCCGGAAACTTCAAACTGTGCAAATATTCCCATCTTATTGGGGCTTATAAGTTTGAGTCATTTGAAGTTGTAAACAATTGGTTTATTGGTCGACTCTTCATGTGACCTACAGCGGGCTGGCCTGTAATACGATGTGGCAATGCTGCTAGCCTTTTGGGCACTTTTCCTGTTGATAGCGAGTTTTTTTATGCCTTGTGATTCTCTATCCTCCCTTTTTTATATACTTGCATACATATATATTATTTTAAGACTGTTGGTTTTTAAATTTTATCAAACTAGCCTCGTAGCCGATATCGTTCCACTGCAGGGCAAAGGCCTCCCTCTCCTTTTTCCCACAATTCTGTGTTTTGCTGAGTAGTGCCAGTGCCAGTGCTTTCGATAGAAGTCAAGCTCGCCCCACCAAGTTTTGTTCATATATAGTTTTTATAGTGCAAACTGGATCAGTAAATTATTATCATGGAAATTAAAATGTTTAATAAAACAAAAAAAACAGTATCTACTAGTTCCATGGATAACACAACTAGAGCTACTTGGTCTGTGCTGTGGACAAGAGTGACAACTGTGACAGACAATATTGAGATAATGCATAGATAATGAGATAACCTCAAATTCTGTGCTCACACATTGTTGTGCTTGTGCCTCACTTGTCAAAAAATGCATACAGCATGAGTGAAGTGATGCTTTGAAATCCAAAAAAACATAGTAAAAAAACAGATATTACCATGATATCGGCTACCCGGTTATTTGTGGGGAATCTTCCAGAAAACACTGAAGCAAATGATCTACATTCTGCTTTTTCTGTTTTTGGTGAAATAACAAACTTGGACCTAAAATCAAAGCCTGGAGATGGTAATGAAAGTAAAAAGTTTGCCTTCATATCACTTTCTGCCGGGAACGTGAATGTGGAATCATGTAAGTGCAATTTGCTCTTAATGCGGTACTCCGGGCAAGGGTGACAATAACTTCTTCAAAAACATCCCTAATACGTTCCTAACCTAGTCTTGCTAGTTAGAAGATGCATATTCTTGCAAGTATAAATAAATTTCACAGAATATTCTTGCCATTAGCTTAAGAGGACCTAGCTGTCCTATTTTCTAGTAAGTACCTTTTATAGACCAGGAGTTCCATTGAAAAAGATGATAGACAGCTTCACTTAATTTTTTTTCATGAACTTTCAGGCATTAAACATTTCTCCGATGAAGATTTTAATGGCAATAGACTGTATGTAACTAGAGCTAGAGAGAGCTTCTTGGAAAGATTGCAAAGGGAACGAGAACTGGCACGGAAAAAAGGGACTGAAAAGGTAAAATATTTTTATCACTCTTCTTTCATTGTATTGTATATGTAAAAATGATTATAATAATGTTGATGATTACAGAATGACTTCCAGAATGCACAAGAAGAAAATTTACCCAAAAAAAACCCATCTATAAAATTAAGTGATAAGTTGAATCCTAGAAAAAGAAAAATTGAACAGAATCATGCTATTGACCATAACTATAAAACAAGAAAACATTTTGGTGAAGATAATATCACTGATGAGGGCTCTAATTACACAAATTATCAAAACCACAAAACAAAAGCGCCTCTTAGAAGTGACAGACAGAATGCTGATGTATCAAGTAATTATCCTGCTGGTGATGCTACTAATAGCAAGAACTTGTCTATTGTAACTGAGGCAGATAAAAAGAAGCATGAAGCAGAAAAGAAGAGACAAGAGTCCATGAAAAAGAAAAGACAGGAATTTAAAGAAAAGAAAATGATTATCAAATCTGGTTTAACTGGTGTTGTAAGTATTGAATATTTTGCAGATCAACTACAAAATCAAGCCACAGATAATAGGTAAACAAGCCTGCTTTTTCAAATGGCAAGAAATATGATTGACACTTTGAATTGTTACAGGATAAAGTACAAAATAAAAAGGTAATATTTTCGGATTCTGATGATGACTTACGAAAAATAACAGGCAATAATAATAATGAAGAAACAAAACTTCAAAACAACCATAACAGTCTGTTTGATGATGATGTTGATGAATCTGATGATGAACTAAACTTTGAAGTCAAAAAGCAATATGAAGGCAAGAAAGGCCAGAAGGTAAATAACATACTTCAATGATTTTAATGTACAGTCATCAAAGGAGAGAAGTAACCAATGTCGTCAGATATATTTTAAATTTAGTAAGAACCTTCAACTATACCTGACGACCCTGGTTACTTATCTTTTTTGGTGACTGTACCTATTAATATTGTAATTTGTAGTACAGCATAACATGTAAGATTAAAATATTAGGTTTTAGATTTGCAATCAAGATACAAATCTGATAAACGTTTCACCTTAGATGAAAGGTTCATTGATGATGATGAAGAAGAAACAAATAATGAGAAAAATTACAATGATGAAGAAGTTGAATTAGGAACTGCAGATGAGAAGACTAAACAAATGAATATACTACAAGACGTACTTGGTGTTACTATCAAACAACGGTACACAGAAAATGATAACAAAAAAAGCAAGTAAGTGAAACTAATCATCTTTCAAAGCCAATTTTAAACATTGGGTCTCCCTATCTAACCATTTTGTGAGAAGGTAGTGTGTTCATTATATAAACTGAATACCTATGAACTTATTTTGCAGACCAAAACTAGGGATGCTAAGGTTTGACCCCTTACAACCTGACCATGCTAAATTTTTGGCACCAGTTGAAACCAAACCAGAACCAACGAAGAAGTCTAAAAAAAAAACTAAAGATAAACAAGATGATGTAAAAGAAATACAACAACAGCCCGAAGGACCAAAAATCGAAGTTTCAAAAGAACAATTTTACAAAGTCAGTGATGCATTAAAAGAAGCCATTGCACAACCCAGTACCTTTAGTTTAAGAAGTTTGTTTGGAAACAAAGAAAACGATGATGATGGTTTGTAGTAAATTTCAAAAACCACTTTGTGGCTTATAATATAATCTAGATAATACTATTTTACTTAATAAGTTGTTGTCCTTTGTTTCAGGTCCCCAAGAACAAGAAACTGACTACATACCACTTGAAGCACCAAAAGCAAAGAAAGTAAAAAATCCTTTAGACCGTAAAGAAAAGAATCCGTTTGTTTATGATTCATCTGATTCAGAAACTGAGGAAGCAGATGTACAAGAGGTTAAAACAGAGCAGCAACCAGCATCGGCCATTGAAACTAAAGCTGTGTGGAAAGAAAACTTGTTCTTCTCCAAGTTTGATCAGCGTCTCAAAGGTAGTTATGAAATGTGGTCAAAATTTACCTTTCATATGTTTTACATGTATAAGACACTAGCTGCGCCCAGCGGTTTCACCCGTATAAGTCGATCCCGTGGGGGATAAGAATATCGGGATAAAAAGTGTCCTGTCCTAATTCAGGTCATGGTTTGACCATGTGCCAAATTTCATCCAAATCCGTTCAGCCGTTTTAGTGTGAAAGTGAAAAACTTTTTTTCTGTTTGTTTAAAACAGAACAAAAGTTTAGAAAAAATCCTTATTTTATTTTTCGCTTATTTATAATATTTTATTTCTACAAAACGGCACAGGAGTGCATACTTCGAAGACACAAAACACACACACATAAAAACCATTTTTCATCAAGTTGAATTCCTATTTGCTTTCAGAGGGCTTAGCTTTCTTCAGTAAAGCACCAGAGACCGAAATACAAAAAGAAAGGAGAGAGTTGAAGTCTTTGGTGAAGAAACGAATTTATAACAAGGACAGAAAGAATCAAATGTTCAAAAAGAAAATAGGAGGCAAGAAAAAATCTATGAAAAAACCATATAAAAATAAAACTTAATCATGTCCCATGTTTGTCCAGAAATTTTATGAATTAAATATTTATGCTGTAAAAGTTTGTTTCAATTTAGTATTAGGAGTCATACTTTGAAATATGGGCCTTAGTTTGCTTCTTGGTGTTGATTAAAGTAGTAATAATAAAACTCCGCTAGACACAATTTTGCCAATGGATGAGACTAGCCTTCGGGGCGGGAGATATTATAGTGCACAAGTGTGTGCAGACACAGGAGCACTCTCTCTTCCCTCACTCTCATAGTCTGATAGTCTAATCCAACACGTCCGGAAAGAGATCAGGCGCAGGGCCAACGGCTTAATGTGCTTTCCAAGGTTGGGCTGTTACTACGAAACTTATAATAGAAAACCCAATATCACTGCCTGACCCAGGACCCCACTCTTAGCAGTTACATGAGACTAGTCAGTAACCGGTGAGTTACAAGACCTAATCCCCTTAGAGAACTTTGCATGTTAGCAATCTGAGTGCCTGAGACCAAACACATTGGCAGACCTGTTGGTCTAGTGGTCAGTGGCCCTGACTACTATACGCAAGGTTGTGGGTTCAATTCCCACCCAGGACAAATGTTTGCGTGATGAGCACGATCATTTGTTCTTTGTCTGGGTGTAATTTATCTGCAATATGTATGTTTATCAGTTGTCTAGTACTCATAGCACAAGCTCTGCTTAGTTTGGGACTAGATGGCATTGTGTGAAAGTTGTGGAATATTATTATTGTTATTATAACAATAATCAAAATGATTATTGGAATTCAAGCATGATACATGTAGAAGGTGAATATAATAACAGGTGAATCAGTTATTTAAAAAAATCACTGGCTAAGAACATTTTTTATTCAAACTGTATGAATGAACTTTGTACAAACTAACGTTTCTTCCATGTAGGCTTCTTCCTGGCTCCAGGTTGACCAGGCTTCTTACGTTCACGTCTCCTAAAATCTCTTGTGAGTAAACCAGCTACTTGCATTTTCTGTAAAGCTTCTGCATCTACAAAACTGCGCAGACCCCAAGCAATGCCCCATCTTATAGCCCCCGATTGCCCAGAAGGGCCTCCCCCTTCGATGTTACATTCAACATCAACACGGTCTTGCATTCCAGTGAATATCAATGGGAACATGACTTGTTCTCTTGACTGAACATCCTCAAAGTAAGTCAAGTCTTTACCATTGATTGTGATCTTGCCAGTCCCAGGCATTCTAACAGTAACATCGCCTCTAGCTTTCTTTCTCAAACATTCATATGTCGTAATGAAAGCTCGTCCTTCAGCATCATAACTAGGCTTGGGTATTTCTAGGGCAAATTTTTGTGCAGAAAGGGGTTTCCTATACTTCTCAATAAATTCCTTTACTTTATAAGCATGTGGCAATGAAGCCAGCCTCTCCATAACTAGCTTGAAGTTATTATATTCTAAATCAGTTACAGTTTCCACTAATACTTGTTCCAGTTGCTCCTTTGTCAACCAAACACTAGCGTTTAAGTCTAGACTTCCGTTAGGATCAGCTGTAGCTTTTTTTCTGATTATTTTATCTTGGAAACTGTACAATTGTTGAATATTTTCAGCAGCATCATACATTAGCTTAAAGAAACTGGGCTTTCCAGTATAGAACAAAAAATGATGTGGTCTGCCTGCTTCATCAAATTCAGCTGCTTTTCGTGCTGGGAATACTTCTTCTGGTGATTTCATAAGGGGTCGTGCAGCTGGATCGTAAATGCCGCTGGGAAACAAATATTCGATAGCACGGTCGACATCCTTTTGGGTAAAAGTTTCAGGATCTTCACCCATCATATTAGCAAGATGTCGCTTGCCAATATTATATTCAAACTGCTGTCTTTTCATGAACTCGTCGTGCTCTTGAGACCTATCCAAGTAAGCTTTCATAGCTTTACTGATCTTCTTTTTCTTGCTTAAAGTTTCCCAATCTGTTAGGTTTTTAAGGGCATCAGAACGTGTAATAGTCACTTTCGTGCTATAATTAAAAACATTACACACACTCGGGTTTCTAAACTTGACACAAAAAGATTTTGTGTGAGGAAGAAGTTGTTTTATAATTACAAGAGACATTTTCGTACTATTATAATACATTTAATATGTTATCTTTTCATTTTTCTTTTTAATCGGAATTTATCACGGAGAACAAGATTTATAACCTAAAAGTATAAATTTTATTAAACTGACACATTTGACATTACATTACTGCCACAGGCTATATTCCAAAGAGTACAATAACGGGAGCTACATTCACAGGGCATCATTCATACTAAAGTAGCGTCCTCACTGCAAGCCGCGCCGCCTTTTAGAGGCAGGCCAGGCTCGCGAAGATTTTCTGTTTTTTTTTGTAACGCGTTCTCAGAGCCTTGCGGTTGCGGCCCACCTTGCGCAGTTGCTTTCGAGATTTACGAAGAAAAGGACGTGCTTTTAGTTTCAGCAGCATTTATATAAGCATGTAGCAATCTCCATCAGCGCATCATTACTTATTAAAATAAAGACAACTCCGACTGACCCATAAAACCGGGCGCTCCCGATACAAATCAATTATCAAGAGTCCACTCCATTTTAGCACGAATACAAACACAACTCGGTGTAGCGGCGCCGGACCCCACTACCCAGAGCCGCGCGGCTTCTTTTGAAGTAGACCGACAACCGGGGGGTTGAACGAGGCCGGCCACGTGGCCCTAGTGGGGACGCGCCTTAACATTACTGCTGACGAGCTGCTGTCTGTCTCACTTTCCGTCTCAAGTCTGCTGGCGCTCTGCTGGGAGGTGGAGGTTGTGTCAAAAGAACTCTAAGTAGCGATGGAACTAGTGTGTATTGTCAAGTATTAGGCCGGCCGACACACGACAACATATTAAGCTATACCTTTACAGAATAAGCTGACTTCTCACTGTAGGAAAGGCTACAATGCGAAATCAGCTAGAACTGGATACGTATAGCTTGATATGTCGTACTACGAATTTCTTCTGAATTTGACTGAGTTGGCAGATATTTATGTTGTGTCCATTAATATTGCATTGAAACATTTTTTGAAGCCGATGCAGCATCTTATATTTTGGCATCGAAACGTGACATCGAAAGAAACATCAAGACGCTTGTCTTGTATGTCACATACGAGTATTTGTGCTACTCCTTGTATACGCTTTTTACAACTTATCCTAATCCTAATCGTAACTAACTTAATATTATAATTTTTATAATCTACACTAACTCATCACCTGCTTAGCCTTTTCCCAACTATGTTGGGTCGGCTTCCAGTCTAATCGGATGCAGCTGAATACTAGTATTTTACGTGGAGTGACTGCCTATCTGACCTCCACAACCCAGTTACTGGGTAATACGATACCCCTTGGTAAGACTGGTTGTCAGACTTTCGGGCTACTGACGACCCGTAATGTCGTTACGGGTAGTCAGTCTACCCGTAACGACTGTCAAAGATCCACGAATGACAGCCGGGACCAACGGCTTAACGTGCTTTCCGAGGCACGGAGGGGTCCTGGTATGTGAAGATGGTCACCCATCCACGGACCAACCGCGGCAAGTGTAGCTTAACCTGAACGATCAACCCGTGCGGCTCTTATAACTTAGTCACAAGCCCTTCAAATCTACACACACATCCCCCACATCTACATCACATCTACATCTATATCTACACTAATATTATAATTAATAATATTAGTGTATATATAAGGTCCCATTAAAATAGGTGGACAAACTTTTACAAATCATTCAGACCACCAAAATAAGGACAATGGTAAAAAAAAAAATAAGAAAAATGCATTAGATACTTTAAAAAAAAAAAAATCAGTTAGCGAAAATGCACTAAACATTTTGGTTACCCAATGCATAAACACATCCATGTCTGCTATCTCATAAATTCTGATTCTACGAAATAATGGTCCAGGCGCACGTGGCCATGTCACCACCCGCCGGTTTCATTGTTCAACTCATGCCATCTCACTCTAACATAGCCCTTCACCGCGGGGATGCCCGGGGCGAAGGGCCGCTGACGTAAAATATGACAAATTGACAATGAAGCCATTTCAGTTTTCGTCGCGCAACCGAGCCAACAGAACATGTTACATGAAAGTCTGCGTGTGTGTTGTTACGTAGTTATCACAATCGACAACAATGCCTTATTACGCGTACAGCAACCAAGAATACTTGGAAATGGTCCTGTGTTATCGTGAGTGCAACGAAAGCTTACGACAAGCCCAAATCCTTTATCAAGAAAGATTTGGAAGGCCGCCGAGCCTCACCATAATCCTGAGAGCAGTACAGCGCCATCGTGAATGTGGCACCTTCATGCCACCAGTGGTTGACGCAGGAAGACCGCGCTATCCGGTGCGCCTTGAAGAAGACGTTTTAGATTTCTTTAGAATACACCCCACGGCGAGCACTGCCGATGCCGGTCGTGTATTCAACGTCAGCGATTTTTACGTGTGGAAGAAGCTCCTTCGTGATAAAGGCCACCACCCATATCATTGCACTCGTGTGCAAGAACTGAACAAATTAACATTTTGTAGGTGGCTACTGCAACAACCCCAACGTCACATTCTCTGGACTGATGAATGTACTTTTACACGTGTTGGGTTATTTAACATACATAATTCCCATTACTGGACAACTATTAACCCAAATAAAGTGAGACCGGATTATTACCAAACACGGTTTAGTGTAAATGTGTGGGTAGGAGTGCTAGACAATAAAGTTTTAGGGCCTGTTTCTTAACCGTTTAAACAATAATACGTACATAGACTTGTTACGTAACGATGTTGAAACAATGTTAGAAGATGTACCCCTGGTAGTCTGGCGTGACCTCTACTTCCAGCATGATGGCGCGCCAGCACACTTCGCTGGAAACGTAAGAGACTATCTCAATTCTCGGTTCGGAGACCGGTGGATTGGTCGGGGTGGTCCTGTCCCGTGGCCTGCTAGGAGCCTGGACTTGACTCCGCTTGATTTTTATTTCTGGGGTCGTGCTAAAGATTTATTGTACGGTGAAAATGGACACTTAATAGCCAGCGTGAATGAGCTATGTACGCGAATCACCCTCGCATTTGAAACAATAAAAAGTGAAAGTGACACTCTTTTAATAGTGCAAAGAAATTAAACGCGCTCGCAAGTGCATCGCTCAAAACGGTAGGCACGTTCAACAATGAATGTAATTACGTACCTATCCACCTATCGTCGTAGAGTAAGTAGTATTTATATTAATTATTGTAAATAGGGCTGATTCTAATTTTTAACCATGACTGATTCAGTGTTTTACTGTTATCGAACTTTAAATAAATAAAAAAGATTCATAACACTACATTGTATCCACTGCGCGCTTGTTTGTTTACAACTTTCTGCATTTGCTTTAATACTTTGATAACAGTTCAGCACGCAATTAGACAGTCCAAAGCCTGGTAAAGTGTGATGGGAAATTAGAATCTTTTCTTTTCGTACCTAGACGGTTCATAATCATGTGTTCAAGGAAAGTTTATTCACCCCCAATATTAGCCTGTTTTCAAATTGCGCGTCTTAGGTTATTTATTTTCGACTTTATTTTAAGGCTCACAATGTTGATTTTTGTTTGACACCTCGCCATATGTGTCGGCCCTAACAGTACTGGCCGCCCGAGTGCAAGTACTTACCCATAAGGATGGGTTTATTCTAGAGTGCCGGCTGTGGTGCCGAACAATTTATTATTTTCGATCAAAATAAAATCACTTTAATCATTGTTTTTTTTGCTTGGATATCTTTGGTTAGACGTACTGAACGCTGTATTAAAATTTGTCCAACTATTTTAATGGGACCTTATATAAGGTCCCATTAAAATAGGTGGACAAACTTTTACAAATGATTCAGACCACCAAAATAAGGACAATGGTAAAAAAAAAAATAAGAAAAATGCATTAGATACTTTAAAAAAAAAAAAATCAGTTAGCGAAAATGCACTAAACATTTTGGTTACCCAATGCATAAACACATCCATGTCTGCTATCTCATAAATTCTGATTCTACGAAATAATGGTCCAGGCGCACGTGGCCATGTCACCACCCGCCGGTTTCATTGTCCAACTCATGCCATCTCACTCTAACATAGCCCTTCGCCGCGGGGATGCCAGGGGCGAAGGGCCGCTGACGTAAAATATGACAAATTGACAATAACGCCATTTCAGTTTTCGTCGCGCAACCGAGCCAACAGAACATGTTACATGAAAGTCTGCGTGTGTATTGTTACGTAGTTATCACAATCGACAACAATGCCTTATTACGCGTACAGCAACCAAGAATACTTGGAAATGGTCCTGTGTTATCGTGAGTGCAACGAAAGCTTACGACAAGCCCAAATCCTTTATCAAGAAAGATTTGGAAGGAGGCCGAGCCTCACCATAATCCTGAGAGCAGTACAGCGCCATCGTGAATGTGGCACCTTCATGCCACCAGCGGTTGACGCAGGAAGACCGCGCTATCCGGTGCGCCTTGAAGAAGACGTTTTAGATTTCTTTAGAATACACCCCACGGCGAGTACTGCCGATGCCGGTCGTGTATTCAACGTCAGCGATTTTTACGTGTGGAAGAAGCTCCTTCGTGATAAAGGCCTCCACCCATATCATTGCACTCGTGTGCAAGAACTGAAGAGTGAAGACTACACGCCACGAGTAACATTTTGTAGGTGGCTACTGCAACAACCCCAACGTCACATTCTCTGGACTGATGAATGTACTTTTACACGTGTTGGGTTATTTAACATACATAATTCCCATTACTGGACAACTACTAACCCAAATAAAGTGAGACCGGACTATTACCAAACACGGTTAAGTGTAAATGTGTGGGTAGGAGTGCTAGACAATAAAGTTTTAGGGCCTGTGTTTCTTAACCGTTTAAACAATAATACGTACATAGACTTGTTACGTAACGAACTAACGATGTTGAAACAATGTTAGAAGATGTACCCCTGGTAGTCTGGCGTGACCTCTACTTCCAGCATGATGGCGCGCCAGCACACTTCGCTAGAAACGTAAGAGACTATCTCAATTCTCGGTTCGGAGACCGGTGGATTGGTCGGGGTGGTCCTGTCCCGTGGCCTGCTAGGAGCCTGGACTTGACTCCGCTTGATTTTTATTTCTGGGGTCGTGCTAAAGATTTATTGTACGGTGAAAATGGACACTTAATAGCCAGCGTGAATGAGCTATGTACGCGAATCACCCTCGCATTTGAAACAATAAAAAGTGAAAGTGACACTCTTTTAATAGTGCAAAGAAAATAAACGCGCTCGCAAGTGCATCGCTCAAAACGGTAGGCACGTTCAACAATGAATGTAATTAGGTACCTATCCACCTATCGTCGTAGAGTAAGTAGTATTTATATTCATTATTGTAAATAGGGCTGATTCTAATTTTTAACCATGACTGATTCAGTGTTTTACTGTTATCGAACTTTAAATAAATAAAAAAGATTCATAACACTACATTGTATCCACTGCGCGCTTGTTTGTTTACAACTTTCTGCATTTGCTTTAATACTTTGATAACAGTTCAGCACGCAATTAGACAGTCCAAAGCCTGGTAAAGTGTGATGGGAAATTAGAATCTTTTCTTTTCGTACCTAGACGGTTCATAATCATGTGTTCAAGGAAAGTTTATTCACCCCCAATAGTAGCCTGTTTTCAAATTGCGCGTAAATACAGAATGATGTTAAGGATCGGCACTCATATGGCGAAGCGCAACGCAGCGCGGTCGTCGCTGACAAACAAATATTGACCTTGCTGTAGTTGACATAAGGTTGAGATTAACCTTTTCGACGCCCATCTATATAATACGCGATGTGTCCTCCAGCGCCACGCTACAAATGTATAACGTATCTATAGTAAAACGTAGGGATGGGATTAATGTCTTATCGACAAATAAGTTGAAATTAATGTTTATTCACCAATTTACGAAGCTAAATAAAAACTGATACCGTATTTTCATATTTTGTTTTATTTCATTAAAAAAATCAATATGAAAACCTTACCATACTATATTATACCATTTGCCACGGTATTTTATGTTTAAATCGATTTTTTTGTATTTTTTAAGTAAATTATCTGAGTAATAATTAAAATACTGAAAATACAGTGGAAATGCACAGATATAAAACATGAAATGGTATTTTGAAGTGAACACTTCTTTAGCATCGTTGTGATTTGAAAATCAATGAAACGAAAAAGCGACGGTAAAAAGAGATAAACACACATCTATAGGATTTAACGTGCGAGAGAATGAGATAGAAGTAGTGATGAGCAAAATCCAAGACCAAGACCATGATCAAGACTCGAAGTATTTGAGCAAGACCAAGACTATCTATACACTAGCAAGACCAACACCAAGACCGAACAAGCAAGACCAAGACCAAGACTGAGTAAGCAACACGAAGACCAATACAAAGACTGTCCCAGTCTTGGTCTTGGTCTTGCTTTGCTCATCACTAGATGACGATGACGATGACGATGACGATCACGATGACGATGACGATCACGATGACGATCACGATCACGATGACGATCACGATCACGATGACGATCACGCTCACAATCACGATCACGATGACGATGACGATGACGATCACGATGACGATGACGATCACGATCACGATCACGATGACGATCACGCTCACGATCACGATCACGATCACGATGACGATCACGCTCACGATCACGCTCACGATCACGATCACGATGACGATCACGATGACGATCACGCTCACGATCACGATCACGATCACGATGACGATGACACTCACGATGACGATGACGATCACGATCACGATCACGGTGACGATCACGCTCACGATCACGATGACGATCACGATCACGATGACGATCACGCTCACGATCACGATAACGATCACGATGACGATCACGCTCACGATGACGATCACGATGACGATGACAATCACGATGACGATGACGATCACGATCACGATGACGATCACGCTCACGATCACGATGACGATGACGATCATGATGACGATGACAATCACGATGACGATGACGATCACGATCACGATGACGATGACGATCACGATCACGATGACGATGACGATCACGATCACGATCACGATCACGATGACGATGACGATCACGATCACGATCACGATCACGATGACGATGATGATGATGATGATGACGATGATGATGATAATGATGATCTTCGTAGATTGTCGGTACTGCTCTGGGTGCCTTCAAGCAGAAACCTAATACGCTGATCTGATAGTCGTGTACACGACTATTAGATTAGATTATTATATTAGAATTAGTCATTCTAAAATATAGAATACAATCGAAACTTCAAATATATTTTATTTATTAAACTACAACTCTTCGTAATAACGCAGGATCTTAAAAAGTTAATCAAAATATAAAATACATAAAATACCAATAATACCGTAAGTTATGGTAAAATACCTGTTTAATACCTAGGGTATTATACGGTATTTTTACAACCATAATGGTAGGTATAGGTGTCGCAAAATACTAGCAATGATTTTTCTTGTTTTTAGAAACTAATAGAAAACGGAAGTACATTCCTGAAACGGAAGTTGACGACTTAACGGAATGTCAAGACGACGAACTATTTCATTTATTATATCAAATTCTGATTCAGACTCCACACCTTGTAAAACTCGCAATAATTCGTCATATTCACCGTCACTCATTTTTTAAAAGAACATGTGCGCCAACGCAAGATGTAAACATTGCACTACACTAAAATACACAAAGTCACTATGACCTTGAAACCCGTCCGCTTATGACGTCACAGATTTACTTCTATACAAGTTATTATTATTATTATTATTTATTTATTATTAAACAGCATTACATTGCATTATAATTAATTTATGCCCCACAAAACCGTTTCCACGGTTTGTCTGTAGGAACGGAACACAAAGCTACTATATATTGTTTACAGTGCGGAATCTTAATTTAAACATAACTATCATTAGTCATCCCCTGAGAATTCGCAAACTACATTCAAAAGAATATAGTTTACAAACTCTCAAGGAAGAATAACTTCAGTAATTTGGCAAATTTGCCTTTTTTATCCTGTCTTCTTAAATCAGCAGGTAACTGGTTGAGAAGATAAGGTATTCTTTTATAAAGCATTCTGTCGCCAAAGTAATTACTTACTCTAGGTACATTAAAGTTCCCTGCTGATACTGTCCTAGTTCCGTGGTTATGAGTAACCAGCGAGTGACGCTCCCAACTGCCATGACTGTTTACCAATAGAAGATATTTATGTTTTAAACTGATAGGGAGAATTTTACAAATTTTAAATAGTTTGTTATAGTTGTTTCTAAATTTGTTTTTTGTTTTTTTACTGACTAGTAGTTTCAAAAATCGAATTTGTTGTGCTTCTAATTTATCTATATTACTTTTGAATGTGAGTCCATAGCAGTCGAGAGCGTAGCTCAATATTGGGTCAACTAACTGTAAGTAAAGGCACTTGAGTGTGCTATATGGTACTTTAAAACTAAGGTGGTAGAATTTACCGAGCAATATTCTAAGTTTATTACATAAATATTCTATATGGTTTGAAAATGAGAAGTTCTCGTCCACCTTCACTCCGAGATACGTTACACATTTTTCACGTACAATAGGTTTACAATTACAGTTTACATGTTTTCTATGTATGCACACAAAGTCATGCGTATACAATGGAGGAGGGTCACCATGTGGGACTAAATATGGTGAGCGTATTAATACTTGTTTAGTTTTCTCCGCGTTTAGGACTATGCCGTTGTCATGCGACCACTGAACCACACGGTCTACGTCGTTCTGAACTAGTCGACAAGTTTCAGCGAGGTCCGTGCCGGCACGCAGCACGCACAGGTCATCCGCGAACATGTATGCCGAGCAATTGCGTATAACTCCGCACAAGCTGTTGACGTGCATTAGGTAGCATACAGGTCCGCATCCGGCGCACAGTGGGCTGAAATTCAACTTTCATAGACATTTTCATTTAATTTTTTGAATGGCTGTTTTTTTGCATGGATGTGCTTCGGAAGACTAAGTATATGCTTATAAATATAAAATTTACGGAAAAAGATTGCAAACGGCTCACAAAGAATTTTTTTTTGAAAATGTTGTATGGAGTTGACATTAAAATCGACGATAACTCAGCTATCGCACGATTGCGCCTTATTTCCTCGTAGGTGTTTTTACTACCATTTATTTAGGATTTTTTGGCATACTACTTAACCCGGGCACTGGTGCGATTTATTTTTTAAAAATCCTTAAATATTTTAATTTTTTTATTTTTATACTATGTTTCGATCTTAGGTAAAGGTTAACGTAATATGAAGTACCTAAGTCACGTCTAAATTATAATTGTTCTAATTTCTGTTCACTCTTGGTGAAAGTGGACCTGTGCCCCTGTAGTAAGGACTTTATAGGCTGCTGAGCCAAATAGTAAGAGTCTTAATTATTGAAATGCTAACAAAAATTATATCTTCAATATAAGATTTTATTATATTAAAAGGAGGCAAAAAATATAAACTATTTGAATACATCCTAAAATAAAATATCTTGAAGATATTATTTATTCAATTAATGCCATAAAATTACTAAACGACTTAAAAATAATTCATATTTTTTTTGCATTAATCGATATTTTTACGTCATCATCAATAATAATAATTACCGGACAATGCAATCTTTTGAGATTTTTAATGCTACCTTCATTATGAAATTAAATGAAATACATTAGGAAATTTTCTAATGGGTAGAATATTAGTTACTAATTAGCTAACGACAAGAGTATTAAGTTAACGTTTTGAGGGTAATTAGTAAATTAGGTGCAATCATTTAAGATTTTTAATGCTACCTTTATTATGAAATTATATGAAATACATTAGGAAGTTTTCTAATGGGTAGAATATTAGCTACTAATTAGCTAACGACAAGAGTATTAAGTTAACGTTTTGAGGGTAATTACTAAATTAGGTATGTCTACTTCACCGTATATAAGGAAGTGCAAACCGAATTAATGCAGTTTGATTTACGCATTGAAAGTTAGTACAACATTAATTGATATTTAAACATGGAAAGTATCGTAACCAATCTGGACTTGTTTGTTATTTTACAAAGTTTAGAAAAAGCATGTGATTACAATCTTTTATTCGAGGCTGTAGTATCTCGACTCAATTGCAGCCTAAGTGAAGAAGATCAAATGACTTTACGAGAATTTTGTCGAAGATTTGTAAACTCAGTAGCAAAGCGTTGGAAATCAGCCCACCGAAAGATGGAACTTTTTAGACAAGATTATGGCAGTTGGCTTGAAGCTGAAGTTGACTGGCCTAGCTGTATTAAAGAAAACGTTCCAGAACCTCAAGCATCATCGACAGAACTGGAAGAAGGTGCTAGTGCGTCTATTTCCGAGCCATCAACATCGGTTGGGACTATGACGAAAAGAAAATACATTTCTAAAATACCTTTTGAAGAGTTGGGATCTAAACAGAAGAAGAGACGGAGTTCTGAATATATAAACAGCGAATCCAGTGAACTTTTACATGCAGCCATATCCAAAATGAAACAAACTGGTCAAGAGAATTTTGCTTCCGTGATAGAACATTTGCTAAAGCACCCAGAAACTGTTGAAAAGTTTCACGACCTCATTAAAAAACCACTGACTACGTTCACACCTCAGAAGGCACTTGGTTTATTAATATCACTTCACCTATCAAAGTGGCAATATATGACGTTGAGAGAGTCAGCCATCCGAGAAGGTCTAAAGAATATGTACCCTTCCTATTACCGTATACAGAAAGAAAAACAAGAGTGTTATCCACCTGAACCAAAAAAATATATAACAGTTACTGACTCTTCTGCCAGAATTACACTGCAAGCTATTTTAGATTTAACAGCGAAACGGATTTCAAAAACTTTGCCTGAAAATATTCAAAACAAACAATTGCAGTTGATCAGCAAGTGGGGTTTCGATGGTGCATCAAGCCAGAGCAGATACAAGCAAAAGATGGATTCCGCACATGATGATTCCAGTATATTTATGACTTCATTGGCACCATTGAAAATGCCTTGTGAAGGAGCGACAGTATGGGAGAATCCGAAACCCTGCTCGGCAGCATTTTGTCGTCCAGTGCAGTTTACGTTTGTTAAAGAAAGTGAAGCAGTAGTAAAGGAAGAAGAAAAAAGAATAAAGAACGAAATAGAATTTCTAAGACCATCTGTTTGCGAAAGCAATACAATTGACCACAAGCTTATGTTAACTATGGTTGATGGTAAAATATGCACATATCTTTCAGATGCGAAATCTTCAGCAACATGCTATCTTTGTTTAACAAAGCCATCTGAGATGAATAAGTTGACAGAAGTGAAAGTCAAGCCAATATCAGAGAATATGATGGAACTTGGACTTTCTCCACTTCATGCGCGCATAAATATGATGCAGTGCCTCTGGCATATTGCATACAGATTAGATTTCAAGAAGAGCGCTGCTAGAGATGCTGACCAAGAATTGATGAAGCAACGACAGAAGATGATTCAAAACCGGTTTAAAGAGGATCTAAATCTGCTTATTGATGTGGTTAAACAAGGACACGGAACAACCAACGACGGAAACACAGCCAGAAGGTTTTTTGAATTCCCCGATAAAACTGCTGAAATAACGGGGCTGGATATAGAACTTATCCGCAGGTTTGTTGTAATTTTACAGACCATAACATCAGGTGAACATATAAAGGTAGAAAAGTTCAAGGAGTATACATGGCAAACTGCTGAGAGGTTCGTGTCAATATATGGTTGGTATAATATGTCTGTTACTGTGCACAAGATATTAATACATGGAGCAGAGATTATAGCTCATAACGCAATCGTACCTATTGGGAGTCTTTCTGAGGAGGCATCGGAAGCTCGCAATAAAGATTTCAGAAGACTAAGAGAGCACCATTCCCGCAAAAAGAGCAGAGTATGTTCGAACGAGGACATTTTCAATTTCCTTCTCCTTTATTCAGATCCACTTATTTCAGCGACAAGGCCTACTATGGATGCAAAAAAGAAAAAAGCCTTGTTTGAAGAAGTATGGGATTTATTAAATATTCAAGAACCAGACAATCAAATAGAGTTCTGCGATATCACTAATTTGGATCCTGAATCGTCAGATTCTGATTCTATCAGTAGTGATGATGACTCGAAGTAGATAATTAAGTGCTTTATATATTATTTAATTCTTTTTAAAATAATTTTAGTTTATATAATTCTTTTTCATTATCTTTTAATTTATAATAATATATAATAATAAGTATTTCCATTAGATCTTTTTTTTTTACTTTTTTATTGATCATTAAATGTTATATTCAAGATATAATTTTATTGTTACATATATTCAAATTGTTTATATTTTGTTTGCATTTTAATATAATAAAATCTTATATTCAAGATATACTTTTATTTAATGATATATTCAAACAGTTTATAGTTTTTGTTAGCATTTCTATGGTTAGAGTCTTTCTATTCGTCAGCAGCCTTTATTTAAATCTTTATTTTAAATAAGATGTTAGTATACAAATACAAACGTGATCATGTCGTCCTCGTAATGCTATCAATACTAACTAATTTATTATTAAGGGGCACAGGCCTACTATCACAGGGATTGAACAGTAAATTATTCAATGAACCATTATAAAAAAACTACCAAGACTTTAGTCCCCAATTTATCTGTCATTGATCTAGACGTGACTTAGGTACTTCATATTACGTTAACCTTTACCTAAGATCGAAACATAGTATAAAAATAAAAATAAAAAAATAAAAATATTTAAGGATTTTTAAAAAATAAATCGCACCAGTGCCCGGGTTAAGTAGTATGCGAAAAAATCCTAAATAAATGGTAGTAAAAACACCTACGAGGAAATAAGGCGCAATCGTGCGATAGCTGAGTTATCGTCGATTTTAATGTCAACTCCATACAACATTTTCAAAAAAAAATTCTTTGTGAGCCGTTTGCAATCTTTTTCCGTAAATTTTATATTTATAAGCATATACTTAGTCTTCCGAAGCACATCCATGCAAAAAAACAGCCATTCAAAAAATTAAATGAAAATGTCTATGAAAGTTCATTTTCGGCCCACTGTGCGGCGCCCTGCGGCACCCCGCATCTCACCTCCCTCGCGTCACTGTACGACCCGTCCACCTTTACGCGGTAATATCTCTTGGTGAGATAGTCACGAAACCATTTATTAAGCGGTTCCCCCACCCCACACTCCTCCATTGCATTCAATAATGTATTTGTTTCTAAAGTTTCAAATGCTCGTTTATAATCAAAAAATACTGTTACTACAAATTGCTTTTTATTCAAATTATTATTAATTTCATCACAAAATTTAGACAATAAGGTGTTCGTACTTTTACTCTTCTGAAAACCATGTTGGCATTCAGTAATAATATTATTTTTTTGGAGGTAGTTACCTATTTGATTAACTATACATTTTTCTAAAATTTTGTCTACACTTGACAATATAGATATGGGCCTATAATTAGACATATTTTTACGATCACCTTTTTTAAAGATAGGACGCACCATGGCCTCTTTTAACTCACTGGGGCATGTATATGTACTTACGCATAAATTTATTAAACGTGCAAGCACGGGGCTCACTCTATTGACTAAATACTTAAGATCAGACATGCGTATGAGATCGCTTCCCGGTGATTTGTTTGCGTTCATTCCAATAATAATTTTCTTCACATCCTGACTATTTACCGGTTGCCATCGCATACACATACTCCTTTCCTTTACATATGTGCTTCTGTCTATCCATATCACATCACAATTGTGCTTAATATTTTCAATTTCCTTCGTAAATGTTGACGAGAACTTATCACAAATATCTTTTACACTGCCTTGCCTCATACTAAAATTATTTAATATTGTGCTATCTAATGATTGTTTATTGTTCCCCAACATTACATGTATTCTATCCCACAATTTTTTAAGTTCGTGGCGTTGTGGGCACGGAAAACTAGCCGCTTTGTAGGGATGGGTTTTTCAAACGGTGTTTCACTATCGACAATGATTAGAAAACCTATTTATTCTTGATTAAGGTGAATAAAACGTAGTTTATAGTTTACAACATTTATAAAATATTATTTATTCACGTCATTTTCTTGCAATAATAGTATTTATGATCGTTTCGACGAGATGAAATATAGCGATGTCTTCATCGTGTCCCATCACTGGCTTACTTTATATCAAGTATTTGGCGTTGGGGGCACGAAAAAATTGTCTGGCGTTTTTGTTTCTATTTAATATAAAACAAACAAAAACTTATTATGTGTGAAAAAGTTAAAAATATGGCTTATAACAGGGCAATTTTCCATAAAACCAAAATAAAAGGTCTTGTAAAAGTCGTAAATTTATTTTATACTATTATTACTTCTAATCAAGTAGTGGCGCTGAGGGCACGAAAATCTCGGACTTGTATACAAGTGATTGGCGTTCAAAAGGTTAAATAAACTTCCATTAGCTCGAAAGCGTTTCTAAGCGGAAAAAGGTGCGCGTCTTAGGTTATTTATTTTCGACTTTATTTTAAGGCTCACAATGTTGATTTTTGTTTGACACTGACAACCGCGCTACGCAGCATCTCGCCATATGTGTCGGCCCTAACAGAACAGCTGGCTGCTACCTACTTACGAGCACGGGCGCGGGGCGGTGAGCGAGTGCAAGTACCTACCCATAAGGATGGGTTTATTCTAGAGTGCCGGCTGTGGTGCTGAACAATTTATTATTTTCGATCAAAATAAAATCACTTTAATCATTGTTTTTTTTGCTTGGATATCTTTGGTTAGACGTACTGAACGCTGTATTAAAATTTGTCCAACTATTTTAATGGGACCTTATATAGCTAAATAATTGTGATGAGCACGATCATTTGTTCTTTGTGTGGGTGTAATTTATCTATAATATGTATGTATTTAGAAATATATTTGTATGTTTATCAGTTGTCTAGTACTCATAGCACAAGCTCTGCTTAGTTTGGGACTAGATGGCGTTGTGTGAAAGTTGTGGAATATTACTAGATATTATTATTATTATTATTATAATTATAATAATATATATAATATAATATAATAATATTATAAAGAGGAAATATTTGTATTTTTTTATGTATGTTTGTAACGAATAAACTCAAAAACTACTAGACTGATTTCAAATTTTTGTTCACCATTAAAATGCTACACTATCCCTGAGTAACATAAGCTGTATTTATTACTAGAAAAAAATAGGGGTCCTTACTAAAACTTCAATAATGTAACCAAAGGTGTAAAAAAAATTGCCATAAAATGTCTTTTATCGCATGCGCTGCGGAAATTTACGATAGATATTTACAATAGAACAAAAAAATGTTGTACAATATTAAAAAAACAAAGCAATATCTACAAAAACTTTCCCGATATCAAATGTCCAATTATTGTAGTTATGTCATTATAACTACTTTTTTACATTTTAATAGTTGATAGAAATGCCGACCAAAATCAGACCATGTTATCCATATATTTGTATTAATCCTCATCCAAATAAATCATTTCGTATTCAAGACTGTTTCAATACCTGTACTTTCTGAATTATTAAAATCGGCCGTTCCATTCAAAAGATATTACGAATTTTTAAAATGTCAATCTAAACAAAAGTAGCCGGTGTGGCCCCACGCAGCGCAGCGGTAAATATTATATGATATGTTTGTTACTTCTTCACGCAAAAACTACTGAACCGATTGCGATGAAACTTGATAGGATACATAGCTGAATTACTTAAAGCTCTTACTTTTTCCCACGGAATCGAAACTTACGCGGGTGAAACCGCGAGGTGCAGCTAGTTATATTAAGTATAAACGCGAAAGTAAATTTGTTTGTTTGTTACTTTTTTACGCCTAAGCCACTGAACCGATCATCGTGAAATTTTGCATGAATTCGTTGACAGGGGCACAGAAACGGACACAGGGAGGTACCATCCAAAAAAAAGTAGGTAATAACTAGCTAATTCTCACCATGTATTCCAAAGCCTTTTTAATATTTTCTTTTGTTAGGATTCTCCGGTACACACAACCACTTAACACAATCACAATCCACAATACGAGCCATTTTCGAGTTTTTGCGAGATTAAGGCACGGCAAAACGAAACTACATAGCTTGGCATTTTTTAACTTCTGCGCATTAAAGTTCCCCGCCCAACTTTCCTGGCACGGCCTTATGTAGAAACAGAAAGTAAAAAAAAAGTTGGAATTTAAAAGACTTAACATGGCAGGCTTTATTAGAATTTATTTATCTAGTTTATTTGTTTGTCTTTGTGGTCTACAATTTGAATTCGTAGACTAGCAACGGATAATCATATTATTATATGTGTTCTGTGGTCGGATACGCGTGCTTCACTCTGGCTGGCTTGTGCTAGTGTGTATCAAACTCGTAAAAAAGTAACAAATCAAAATGGTCCGACCGTTACAGTGGAAACTTGGAAAGTTTGTTTTTGTTTATTGATAAATGAAGAAAGTGTTATGTGATTGGGGTTAATGAATTACAGAGTACTGTGAAAACCTTTCGCGACTAGAATAGAAAGAAATATTCAAAATGTCTGATAGTGAGAGCGACACATCTAACAACGTTTTTAACTTCCAGAATGTTAACACAGTGAGTAGCTAGCATATCTAATTTATTTACATTGGGTATTGCTAAAGTTAGAAAATCGAAAAATTGGGATCGGAATGTAAACAAACAGCTATTCGTTATTTAGTCTTGAAAGTTGGCCACAAAAATATTGTTTTAGGTATTTCAAAGTATTATTTCATCAAACGGCTAACAGCAATTTTTCTCAAAGACGACTCGTTAACCCAAAACAGTTTTCGTATTACTGTAAAATAAAATTATAGTATAGAACTGTAAAGTTCTTAAAAAAACTTAAGTAGTACCGAGTCGAAGTTATTTTATCTAACTAATGCAAAAATCTTTATCTTACAGACTGTAAATGCAAAGGGTCCCAACACGAATTTTAGCTGTCGAAATCCAATGACATCAATGTATAATATGTCGCGAAACTATGAACGACCAAGGTATGCAGAGTCTGCTTACGACCAAAGGAGTATGTACTATAGACGAGAGACTTCGCCGATGTCTATACAAAGTGCTTATGATATACGTCCACGAAACTTCCAACATTATGGTGGCATGAGCTCTCGGCAGTCGCTGTTCAATGGCAGAAGTGGGTCACCAATGTCCACGAGGAGTATAGGTATGTTAATTCAACTCATAGGATTGTCTTAGTAGTATATACTTAAGATCTGTTTACAAATTAAGAACAGATAGTAAAGAATACAATGATGCTGTGTATTATAAATACAGTAAAAACTGGGACAACATTGAAAGGACCTTCTAAATGCTGATGTTATAGCCGATAATAGATATAAACACATATATTCGATGATAGGTCCTTATTGCAGGACTTCTACATTCTGTTGTTATATCCAGTACATAATTTTAAGCAAACTTGTTATAAACGGTTTTGACTGTTGTCAAATTATAGTACATATTAACACTTGGCATGCGGGCTTACTTCGCCGCCGAATTACGCATGCAGCGGGCCACAAATCTACTAAATACATATTTTTATGTGACCCGCTCTCTAGTGACAGACTGCAAAAAACGTAAAAAAGTGTTGCCCGCATGCAAAGTGTTAACATAGTTATAGCTAAAGAGGGCCTCATATCCTTTCTGCCATACTTCACAGTTTTAAGCAAACAAGATATTTGGTTAATTTTATACAATAAGTATTCTGCAACAAAATTTTCAGATTCATCTGCAAGTGTCAGTGCAGCAGATATAGCTTTTGCATTTAAGAATGTCAAGTTCAACAAAAACGATTTGAAAGTGATCAGAGATGCATACCAAAAACTATTGAAGCAGCGAGTTCGGAAGAGAATTGAAAAGAGAAGAAATATGAGATTGTTACTGAAAGGCAGAAGAAGATCAGGTGATGACTCTGGAGATCAAGCTAGTGACTCCTCTGTAAGCAGTGATGACTATAGGTCAGTTAAGACCTACAAAGAAAATATTTCCAGAAGTAGATCAGCAAGGATGGATTTGACTGACTTCAGAAAAACTATTAAAGACCGTAATATGCTTAAAAATTGTTCAGATAATTTAAGTCAAAATAATTTCAAAAATAAGTTCTCTGTTGGGTCTAGCAGTGTAGACAACACCCAAAATTTGAATAGTACAGCAATTTCGAATAAAGTCAATTCTATGCCTACTCAAAAAGACAGATTTCGAAATGGGTTTTTACTGCCATCTCAAAGATTCAACAGATCATTTGCTTCATCAGCAATATTGGAAAATACAGAACAACTGCACAAAAATATGGAAAATAATCAATTAAATAATGTGAGAAACCATTATGCCCAAAATAACAACTGTCCAAGTGGTAGTGAAGAAACAGAAATATTCTCAGAATTGACTGGCAGAGAGAAAAGTACTTTTAATATTGATTCTCAACATAAAAGAAACCTTGATAGTGAAGATGAATCCAGTCTTCCTGTCAGTAAGAAAAGCAGAATAGCAACACCAGCTAAAAAGGCTCCGTACAATAAAAGAGTTCCACCAAAAGTGAAGAATATCAGTCCTGTCAACAATAATGTTGAATTATCAAAGGGCTTTGAATTTGCTAAGCCTGCGTTACCTGTAAGAAAATCTAAGCCGAGAGTACAAGAAAAGCTCATTGCCAAATCTGCACAACCTCTAAAAGATTTCTTGGAACCAATTCCTAATAATATACAAGAAAATGTAAAAATTTTACAGCCATCTAACTTGCAGGAAAAATCAAACGACAGTCTTACTCAACTTGACCAATCAGAAACAACACAAAATAGTGATGTGTCTTCACGTCCAAGTTTTATTAAAAGAAAACTCTTCACACAAAACCTAGATGTTGCAGAGAAAGCTAATCTGAGCACTGATGCTACAAATAGTCCGCAGAGTAGCATTTATTCATTACAAAAGGAGAAAAATAAGTCAAGAAAATTGGTTACAAATCAGTCATGTCTAAACAGAGATATAGAAGATGATAATAATCTATTAGATTTGATTCACAAAATAGTACCACCTGACCGCATGAACCTTACTAACCAAACCACTATAAACCATAGCAAAAATGATGTAAATAAAAAAAATAAGAAAGATAACGAAGCTAAATGGGATGTAACGTCAGTGATTTCAATATGCAATGAAGACGATGTAAGTGATACATACACTGATGAAGAAATATTTGATGCAGATAATACTCTAAAACTTACTGCTAAAAATAAAGATGTAAATTCTAAAGCAAAGCCAAGTGATAAACTCGTAACCAAAACATTTATACCTCAAGATTGCCATGTAATGTTGAAAAAGTTAGAGAGCAACAATACCGTGCAAAAGCAAGTTGTGAACCAAAACATTAACCTAACACATAACAGTGAGTATAATACAGTTTTATCTTTACTATCCATAAGATATTAAATGGTATTTAAACTTGAATTTGATTTCATTGTAATATATATTTAGCAATTAAATAAATTATTTCAGGTAAATTACACCTATTGCACCCCAAATTATAATAATAAACTAATTTATTACAAATAATTGAATTTATTATTATTATATTCATTTTAAAAAAAATCATTTGTTATTATACATTTTAAATATTCGTGGCTATGGGACCCTGGACCTTTGTAAGGTGTCCGAGGAGCCGAAGCCATCTCACAGAAGACCGCTAGACACTTTGAATGGAATTGTTTTTGTGTTAAACTTCTTATTTTTATTTCAGATGACACAAAAAACACTGCCAAGAATTTAGTTAAAACATTTTGGGATACAGACTTTGAGAGTGATGCAGAATGCCAGACAGTATTGCCACAGAGTCATGTAACAGACATCTTAAAAAAAGGTTTACATACTAATCAATTAATAATTGCCAAAACATATTCATCTTACTCTGTTAGGGAGCAATTTGTTTGCCAATACTCAAAAATTTTTTTTTTCAGGTAATGCAACATTAGACACTTCAAAACAAAATTTCAAGAAGCCTATTGGCTACGCGAGAAGCGAAATCTCCAAAATATCTCCGGATGTACCAAAACATTTAAATAGTTCTTTGATGAACAACACAGCATGTAACAATACCTTCAACAGTATGTGTAAACTGATTACCAATACTCTTAGCGTTAGATCACATCGCACATCTAAGAAAAAAAAAATCTGCAATGAAACATGTACTAACGAAACTAAATCTAAACTTGACACTGCAAGTGATAAAAAGAAAGATAATTCTGCAAAACCAGCTGAAAACAACATAGGAATGACTAACTCAAAAACAAAAGTTCTTCAAAGCAAAAAATCGACAGATATTCCTAAATCTAACTTAAATAAGCCAAATGAAAAAAAAAGCAACATTGCTAGATCTACATCACAAAGTAAAAAAAGCCCCAAAGAAAAAATTATCAAAGATAAACAAACCGTAAGTCCAAAAAACAAACCCAAGAAGTCTGAATCAAAATCCAAGTCAGAAAAATCAAGTAGTTCCAATAGTAAAAAACCGAAAGCTGAAGCACAAAATAAACAAACAATAACTACAATTAATAAAGCAGAAAAGCAAAACAAGAACACACAAGTAAAAGATGATCATAAATCTAAAATGCAAAATGATAAACAACAAAATAAGAAGCTGAAGACTCCTAAAAGTAAACCTAAACCAAAATCAGATTGTCAAAATGATAGTATGCAGTCAAAGAAAAATAAATCAGTATTGCAACCAACTAATTTAAATCTAAACAATACTGTAGAACCTATACAAAATATTAGCTTTATAAGTGGACGACCAATAAGGTCGTGTCGGACCCCCAACCAGAGTAGATCCATAGAACTTTCTGGATCTGCACAGCTAAATAATACTTCTGTTCGTATCAACAGGAGCCTTCGTTCTAGGGTCATCAATTTATCATCATCCATTGAAAATATCACTATCAAAATCAAACCTAAGAATAAAAGTAACAAAACTATTTCTCAAATTAATACGCGGAAGAGTGACGTATCGTTTTCGATAGGGTCAAAAGAACAGACCCCTGTGCCGAAAAAAAGTTCCGCACGAAATAGAGCAGATTTTTTCAAAGGTAGAAGAAAATGAAGAATCGTTAAATGTTATATTTTATCTGTAGTTTTACGGCCAGTGCTCACTGAGTAACAAAATGCTTGAACATCCTGGAAAAAATTTAATTGATAAATAAAATGATGAAATGTAATACACGTAGAATACTTGCTATTTATTAAATACTATAAATATTTACATAATATATAAACTAATAGACTTAAAATTATATGTACAGACGCCAGCACATCAAGCTACTACAATCTGTCAGATTTCTTTAATAGATTTTCGACTTTATCGCTATAGCAGAAGGTTCAAAGTTGATTGGGAAGATCTGAGATCCGGGTAGCTTGATGTGCTGGCGTCTGTACATGTATATAAAACACGAGTAAAAAAAAACAAATAAACAAAAATTCGTCTGCATCGCTGTCAGAGGAAATGAGAGATGATGCTGCTTTTCCCGTGACGTAATCGCCAAGCAGTGCCGTCTCTGTCACGCATACAATTTTTGTCAGCAACCCTATTCCCCTATGACGTGTGTTCGTGTATGCTATTTTATTTTATTGTGATTTGCTTCTTTATCAAGCGTTTTTGCTCAGTGTTCGCTGACCCATAATGTGTTAAATAATAATAATTAATTATGTTTAATGTACAAACCAACCAAGTGTACTAGCACTTGTTTATTTTATTATATAGCTCTTTATACAAGATTTTAATGTACTATGAATTTATTAAATTATGTGTATTGATGAATAATAAATTAATGTAAGATTTCACAGAAAAAAAAAAGCCAAAAACCAAGTGTATTTTATAAATATCATTTATATTAATTTTCCATAAAATTCCTACTGCTTTTAATCTGGTGGCTAACATGTTTTTGGTCAGATGACGAAGCTTTTATTACCATATTTTTTGTAAAATTGATAAGTTATCCAGTTAGCAATACAATACCCTACAACCATATTTTTCTACTCTTACAGTAAAATTCCTCTGTCTGCAAGCGTCGTGGGCGCACTTTATAAGAACATTAAGTTACAGTTGTTGTATTAAGGTCGCACGTAAGAACAAAATCACACACTGATATGTAGTAACGAATAATTTACCCTTAAAGAAGTCTTATCAGTGCCATTCTAGATGTAATTCCCTTTGTATTCCTCTCTGTAACGTAAGAGTATTTAAAGTGTATAGTGGCGCATTTGGAAAATAATAAAAAAAACTTTAAAGTTTTAAGTGTTTTGTGTCATTTCTCTTTCAAAGAAAACTTGTTAATAGTAACAGGTTAGCTTTGTCGTTTTTTTTTAGTCAGCTCCCGTCTTAAACCAGAGAAAGGCAGATTGCGCATATTAGTTTGCGACCTGCATAGCTATTCATAACCACTCGATACGGTTACGTACCTACCGTATCGAACATCAATCAATGTTATCATAGGAATCCTCTAAACGCTGTTCACAAGTCCAAAATCCAAAAATTTTGTTACAGTGAAGCGTCGATTATCCGAACGTCGCTCAACCGAACGACCGCTTATCCGAACTACTACGCCCGCCCGACTCACGCGTGCCTCTCTCCCGCCTCCCGCGCTACAGTGCTTGCGGCAGTCACTTGTCACGACTTGTCGATTTGTTATGTAAATGTAAATATGGTTTTCATTTACCTGTACGTAAATATGTATGGCTGAATCAATAAACAGTGGCCTCCAAAAGTTAGTTGAAATTTTTCCAGCTTCAGTTATGATGCCACGATATAATTTAAAATAAAAAGATAATCATGTTATCCTGAGGGATTACTTGATTATTTTTTCTGATAAGTCTTAGGTTGAATTAGTAAATAAAAACGTTATGGTGCACAGTTCAAACATGTGGATCACTAGAATTTCAAATCATAATGTGGTGTGTCACAGCTAAAGTGGAAAAATGTCCAACTAACTTTTGGAGGCCACTGTACATATAGGTAGTTCGATTATCCGAAAATACCGATTTACTGAACACCCAAGTCGTCCCCCAATTAGTTCGGATAATCGACGCTCTACTGTAGTTTAAATCAAAGACGACCGCTCTATTCTTCCGACAGCTGCTGTGTTGTCGGGGGTAGGGCAAATCAGGTTATCGAAATGTGTTATTTTCATAGCCTGTCGTATGGTTGTGAATAGCTACGCTGGAGCGCTGTTTAGTTCCCATCTTCTTAGCGAACTAGGTGTCAGCTTCCGTCTCGAACCTGAGAAAAATTATCTTGCGCACATTGGTTCGCGACCTGGAGCGCTCAGTTCCCAGCTCCTTAGCGAACTACACAAGAGTAGTAGAGTTGCGGCGCAGCTCGTCCAAAGGGTCTCACCGGGTTTCCATATGAAATCTGCACCGGCGTCTTTTTTGACATTAGTTCCTTTCCAAAGTTGCTAGTTGTTGAAAATAATTTTAGGCCAATTTTGAAACCCCTAGCTTTATTCGTTTCTGGAAAATAGAGGTTGCAACACCTAACTCCAAAATAATTTTGCTACTGAACTATTAATTAATAGATATTTGAATGAAACCAAAGCGACATTAAAACTACTAATTAGGTTCACATCGGGTACGGAATCCTAAAAATTAGGTCTTTTCAGTTTGCCGTATGTCATTACTTCCCAGAATTCGATCCTATCCGAATAGTGTAAGTAATAATAGTGTTTTTTTTTTTTCAAAATCGACGGGTCCGATTCCCGGCTAGAAATATTGATTTTTCAATAATCCAATGATGGTTTCATTTTTCATCAAAAAATCGAGCCCGAGACTACTTTGAGTACTCTTCGCTGTTCCTCATAGTTTCGATTTGGCCATCCATACCCACTTCAAAAATCCAACCTGTATACTACGACTGCTGAGCGTGGGGTATTCCTAGGTCGGGCAAAATATTATCGAGTTTTCCATTAAGAATTTCTCAGCTCGAAGTTACATGCGTGACACCCCCGTCCCTCAGAAAGCACGTAAAGCCGTTGGTTCTGCTCCTGATCTCTCCCCCCAAACGTATCGATTTGCAATCTCATCGGACTATGAGAGTAAAGGAAGAGTGCACCTGTTTGCGCACAAGCTTGTGCACTTGGCTAATCCCCGTTGAGATTAGCCGCTATGTGTGAAATTCGGTAGAAAGGATTATAAAATTGAACCTAATTGTTAGCTTCATTAATGGTCGTCGTCACGGAACAAAAATGGTAACACTGCTCAATACATCTTGATCATTGGTTTTAACAAAACACATTTTTTAATAAAGTTATTATTTTATTCGATAAGACATTCACAATCTGAAAACCAGAGGCAATTAATAATCTGCTGTTAAGGCAATTTATGAATGCTAAAGTAAATAAATTAATTATCTATTTATCTTAACCAGCGAATAACATCTTTTTACGCCAACAAGTCGTTAGTTTCCTCGACGCTTCTAAATGATGCTAAATAAAATTATGTTGTATTATAATGTATTAGTATATTTCTTATAGTTAGTTATAGTAGTGCAAAAATTCAAGTTCAAGTCTTGTATTTTGATTAACCTAAATCATGGTCATGTAAATATCACACTACCTGGAACCGATTGATGCTTATCAATTTTAACCAAGGAGCACGGCGACGAATCCACGGCCGGTGCATGTGGCGGCATTGTCAACACTTTCGATACAAACCAAGCGTGTCAACGTTAACTCGCACTACGATGCAAACTTGAAATGACGGCTTTGAAGGCGGTCCAGAAACTGACGACAGACGGTCCGTTATAGAAATTAATGTGCTCAACGCACATTGGCACACAATTATTTTTTTGTCTTCTCCAGGCCCTCCGTGCGTGACGGTTCCGTGCTCTGTGATTTTAATGATATGATGACAATCACAAGTTTAATTTTGTTAGTTACCTTCAGATCTAATACTTATTCACTTGTTATCCAAAATGTATAAAAATGATATAATTTAGAACTGAATATTATAAATTTACTCAACTGCGTCATTACTATAACAGAATTAAACAATTAACAGTAAATCTCTTCCAATAATTTAACAACCTATTAAATGCACATTCTTATAGGCACCAGTGGCCCAAAAATGATGTCGAGGACAGTTTTCCTTACAATCCACAGTCAAACTTCATACCATACAGCTTTAAAAATTACACAATAAACAGGGTACTCCATAGGAAGAGCATTCCGAATTAGAAATAAAAACTCCGTCAAGAAACTATGCTCCCAGTTTTAAGGAATGCACTTAGATATGACACAGCCACGTGAATATGTATAATAATGAATTACAGAGAGTGTACATGACGATAAAATCAACTTTTTGATAAAGATGCGAGATAGAGTAAATCGCAAATACACAATAATACTTCATAAAAGTTCAAAAGGACGACACACAAGTGTTACATAGTGTGAATTCAACTAATCTCGAGAAATAATGACCTACAATATAATATTGCATGTTTACAACAAGTAGTTGTAATACTGTACAAGCCTTGTTAGTTACTGTAACATACTTATTATACATTTTACATCTAGTGTGTAGGTATTTGTTAACATTAGCTACAATAAGCCATTTTAGAGCCACTGTTTCCGAACATTTAACCTACATGATTCAATTACGACTCATTGGCTGTGAAATACTAAGCACTCAATGATTGTAAAGCGAGATAATTTCGATTTGATATATGTAATATACAAAGAGCACTATGATACGCGTAGATACATTGATAATTTCAATATTCATCCTCCTCCGGCGGGTGTGGGTTGTCACCGTCTATTTCTTCTGGAGGCGCGAATCCATCCTGACGAATAAAACAGGTATTAATCTTGGGTTCACTCGCTTCATACTTTACATTTAGTAGGCTCTAACCAAGTTCTCTCATTGTTCAGTGGACTGCGATGGGCTGAGTTGTTCATGGTCCGGCTCTAACTGAGTACGGAAATAAAAGGACAACAATCAGTCCACCCAGCCAAGAGTTTGACAAATTAAATCAATATTTGTGTCCAGATATTAAAGCAAATAGTAGATAGGCAATTATTTTGTAACAACTGGATGCTGCATGCATTTAAATATAACTAAGGGTTGGGACAGACTGTCGTAGTTCAGACTACGTCGCCGAAATTAGGTTTATAAAATATTGCTATACTTTGACCACACCCAATGAAAAATTGATCCGCCTCAGTTACGCTGAGTTTCGCCGCGTGTCCATTGTAGCGGAAAAGTGCAGCTAGGAACACATTAAACAATAGAATTCTACTAAATTCATGTCATTTGAATTTAGAGGAATTGTAATGGTTAATAATATTTGTGCTTCTTTGCTCAAACGGACAGACAGCCTTATGCTTTTCGGGCTCAACCCTTGGAACTTATCAAATTATTATTAATAGGCATATGACACATCTAATAGGTCAGCATAATAAGGAAGGACAAAAGTTATTTTAAAGAGTTCTATCATGAATACTGTACCTCAGTTGCATATAAGATATCCAAAATCTTCTGAACAATTGGACCATTCTGCTGTTCTTCCATCTCTTGACAGATCACCTCTATATCCCGGAGCTTGCCAAAATAGAAGTCCCTTTCTTTCTCAAGGCCGTCAACTGTTGCTTTCAATTCATTTATCTGCATTAAAAATAACAAGTCAAGGTAAAATCTACACTTTTCCTAATATGGTGGAAATTAACTCTTAATTATTTAAAATATTGGCAATAAACAAAGTTATCTGTATTTTAGATAAAACAGAGAAGAACATGGCAAATTTGATTTTGAATGAATAAGATAATTAAAATGTTGCAATACCTGATGATTTAACTCGTCAATAACTTTCGAATCCCCCTTAGCACTTTGATTTATTCTGGATAAATTAACTGGGGGAGACCTGACTGTGCTGTTTGCTTTGCCAACTGTAAAGTAAAAAAGAAACATTAAAAAAATGCTGTAAAACATATAAAGCCAATCAAACAATTACATTGAACTGATGCGTTATGAAAATTTTATTTGCAGTTCAATTTTAATATACATAGCTGTAAAAATATCAAGCAATGAGAATAATAATATTTTAAAAGCATTAATAAGCAAAATCACGAATACAATGTATAAATAAACTATCTTCCTGTACTGACGTCATCATAATAAACTATAAATACAATGAGGAATAAACAATACAAATTAACACAAATAATAAATGTATGCTGACTCATAAACTCATAAAATGAATAGAAAAATGGTGCACACAATGATGAACGATAACATGCTGTGTAAATATATGAATAATACTGATAAACTGTGTATATGATAATGTGCAGGTGCGGGCTGGAGTTATGGTTTTAACTGTAATATACAGTATGTACATTAGATATATTGACTTTTATCCCAGATATAATAATTGATATACAATGGACATAATATTGGCAGAATATATTTTACTTATATAGGGCAATGGTTCCAATATTTATATTATTTAGGTATAAAATATAATAATATTTATATCAGTTTCAATTGGAGTCTTTTATCTTCTATGCAACTCAATAAAAAAAGCCAAGTTTATAACACAAATCAATATCTATAAAGAAAACAAAATAGTACTGGATTGGGGTCTAGCTGCGACTTTGGCGACAGGCGCCATCGGTTTCTTGGGCACGGCGGCCGCGGCCCGCGGGGCAGCGGCGCCCCCGTGCCCCATGGGCAGACCCTCACGTTGCGCCACCGCGTCATATTCCGAGCCTCCATAGTTGGCATCAAAGAATTTCTTGAACCATTGCAAAAATTCAAAATTGTCTTGGAAACGACCCTTCACCAGTCTGTCAATGGGTACTATCTACAAAAGAAAAAAGTGAAGATAAAATAAAAGGAATCACAATGCTACAAAAGGTGCCGCTACCTGCCTACAGTCTATAACTAAACAAGACATGTACAGATGACCACGCACAGAAACACGTATGTGGAGTATACTTAGCACTGTTGGTTTGTTACAGTTACAAGCCACAAGTTGTGTTGCTAAGTGTGGTTTAATGAGTGGGGTGCATTATTTGATTTGGCTGATGCATACTGCCAGAGTGGTGCATGGGAGCAGGGCGGCGAGCAGCCTTGGGCGGCGGAGGCGCCACCTGTATCGCGCCACATAAAGGCACTCCTGATTCACATGCCCCCGACCCGATTGTGATGCCACCACGCGCATCAAAAGCATCATATTCCCTTCCATCATAATTGGCATCAAAAAACTTTTTAAACCACTGTAAGAACTCAAAATTGTCTTGGAACCTTCCTTTTATCAGCTTGTCCACTGGTATTACCTATAAAGTATATTATTGGTGTGTGGTAAATTACACAACATTACATCTACTTATATGAAACATATCATTATCATAGGGGAAAATTATTGAGTTATTTTGTTCATAAAAGACATCTGTTTTAAATTTCTGGTATTTATACTGCTTTACTGGATAAATACATTAGTTTAAATTATGAGTTTCCAAAATTTTATTTAAGACATGATTTTGTCACAGTTACAGATCCTTATAATTTATTTACTTACTACTACAAGTGGCTTTAAATTGTGCAAACACACACAAAGTGTTGAAAGTGCCTCTTGAAGCTTGGTTTAGCTCATAAGAGAAAATAATTTTGGATAATACAAAACAAAATAAACAACAATTACTATACTTAGCTAATGACTGTAAAGTGAAATGTTTTCAGTTACTTAGCTTAATATTAAAACTTGAGCATAGTAGTGAAAAAGTACCTTATCAACTCCCATTTTTTTGAAACCAGCTTGTAATATTTTGAAATTTTGTATGTATTCATGTTCTAGATTTGTTTTGAACTTAATTCTTTTCATGGGCACACTGTTTGGGAACAACATGTCCATGAACTGACAATATGCGGCGCCTGTGCACAGCTCCTCGATCTTGGCGAAGTTTGACTGCAGGCAGTCATTCACCCACGCCAACATATCATGTCGGGACAAATTCTCAGAAGTCACGTTCGTTGAATACACGTTCACTGCCATCTTCGCTACTCCAATATTTTCGTCTAAAATGTAACATCATCAAACATTAAAGGAATGCCTTAAGACCGGCTTATACGACAGCAATGCGTTTGAGAAAAAAGAAAGCCGATCTAAAAATAGGTCGTGGTATATCCGTGACGATTTCCTGACAAACTACACAAAGGTGTATCAAAACACTCACTTAAAACCTGCTAAAGTATTTCCAAAATGCTTACGAACTTTAAATAGGTACAGAAAATAACAGTAAACGTCCGCTACAACGGATGTGGTGATAATAATATGACAGCCTATGAGACGACTCATCAAAAATCTGTAGCGCCGCATGATGAAAGTTTTCGGCACACCCTTTTCTACAATGGTATTGTTAATTATATGACTTACCTTCAATTAACGAGGTCTTGGACTTAAATTTTCTTCAAATTATCACAAATGATCAAGCAAAGCAATCGAAAACGTTAGATTTTTGTCCAAAAACGCAAGCCGTGTTCTTTCCGTGTTATCATAGACAAAGTAGAACCACAGACGATTCAAACATTAAAAAAAAAAAAAACTCTGGTTCACTTAACTCTATGATCTAGTTGCAGGATGATAAATAAATGCTGGTTCCACAAGCTTGGTGTGGTGCTGGCACAAACTGTAAGCCCATAGAAACCAACTAAAAACCTCAACAAACGGAGTAACGAACAAACATGTGGGTGAGACGTAGCGCTTGCCGCAAGCTTCCTTCATTTGAAATTTGGGAACGATCTTGCAAGCCAATCATACGTCAAGCCTGAGCCTGACGCTCTTTTGACCTTATGCTAGATACGCACGCAGGGCTTTATCATGGAAGATACGTTGACATTTTATAAACGGTGTGTGGACGTGACTATTAGCAGCTATTTAATGTCACTTGTGATTCGGCAATTAAATTACTATAAATCTGAAAAGACACTAGTAGCCACTGACTATTATAGGCAGTTAATAGACGCTCAAACTGACTGATGAATGACTGACTGTCGTCTGATGGAAGCTTGACTGAGTGTGTAAGCACGTGATCACACGTGATGACGTGATAGTCTGACTGACGTCCAATATCTAGATGTCTTAATTTTTATCTTCAATCATGCAGCCATTACGTAAGGCCCGTATTACAGAACCTCACTCATGACTCAATCGTTACTCAAAACTAGTTTAGAGCCATTTGATTTGTTGAATTTACTTTTAAGTAATGCTTGAGACGTAAGTGAGGTTCTGTAATATGGTACTAAGTCATGACTCACACATCAGTCACGCGTCAGTCACTCGTGATTTCACACTATTTCTCATAGTATCTTGTTTCGATAAATAAAGTGCAAACATTTTTAACAATTAGGCAAATCACACATCCTTCATTCTATAATAATTTTGATAGTCAACATCTTCGTTTGTTTCAATTTCACGTAACAAGTTTAAATGGGTGTATTCTACTCTTTTTTGCAACTACAATTTTAAGCAGTTATCTTTGAACACGTTTTTTTTTTTAAACATAATGCAAGGATACACGCAACGCATGCTTTATTATATCCATGTTCCCCAATCGGATTATGGACTCTAACTGAAGATGTCCGTGACTGATCGTCTAGGCATCGCTTCAGTCCGTGATAAAAGATCAATCAAATGCTGTCAGTCTGATTGAGCTTCTAATGGCTGCCATAGTTACTGAAGTGAACGAGGTGAATCACAAGGCGTCAAAAATAACGCGATTTTTACAAAAAATCAGTTGCAACATTTTTCACGCATTTGTCGTAAAGCACTTGACTCGATAATTAATTTTATTCACTTAAAATAATTTGGAATGGAAGACCTCAGATATTATATATTGATTTACTTTCACTATGAATAAATAAAAGTTGTAAAGAAAACGCGTTGCGCCGCTCCCAAGCAACATGGGACAAGTGCAAGAACATGAATATGATGGATGATTAAGAGTAAATGTTACTCGAACCATGACGTAAGTCAGCCAATTTTAAATGAAAATATCATGCATGTCTTTGAAGTAAGTAACCATTATTTCTTCTATTTTGAAGTGAAACTTCTTATGCAGCGATCGATAATTGGACGAGAATTAGAGTAAAATTTCAAGAATGCATCAAGTTTAGGCACGTTTGGTTGCACGAGGGAGAAGAAAGACATAACTATAATCGTAATCGTAATTAAGGAGCCCACTTAAATGTCTAATTGGATATTTGTGGGTGTAATTATGAATGTGTTATATGTTTTCTACTTGTGCATTTATAAAAAAGGAATCGTTTCATTGTGTAATGTTTTGAATGTAATACAGTAGCTACCTCTTCCTGAACCGAAAGTGAAGAGTTCTTTGGTTATAAGATTGCACTTATGCTTTCTCTAGCTTTATAGACTCTAACTCTAGCTTTCGAAACGTTTGAATTTATTGTGTGATGAATTGTCAAGGTGTGGTAAACGTATAGAGCGGGCATAAAGACTCCAAAGTTCATTATCCCGTTCGTGTACCTTTCTAATAGCATAAACATTAAAATACCATATATTTCTCGGGCTATTTATGGAGAACCTTTTAATTCGTTTTTTAATCCCAGAGACTAATCTGACAGGTTTATGTCAAACTTCTATACTAAAAAAACGCAAACATGTAAAACTTAAATATCAGATTAGTCTCTTGGGATTAAAAAACGAACTTTAATCGTTACTCTAAATTATTATTATTGGCAACAGCAGAAATTGTCGCCATAGATTGTCGCCTTCAATGACATTGATAATCTGACATACACTGTCAAGTTTGTTTGACATTGCATGTACCTACCGCGAAGCGCGAACCGCGAACGGAAATAGATCAATCACAACAACGTTGAGAAAGTGAAGTTTAGACGTATGAATTGTGTTGTGTGTCGTGGTTTGAAATAATAGTATTTTTATACAAAGATTGTACGCAAGCTATTTTTGGGGTAGCTCGAGTTCTTAGCAAAACAGTAGGGTAATTAACTCATTTTTTGTATTCGCTCGTCCTTTCGAAATTCATATTTGCATGAAAATTACGATAGCACGGAATTACATTGACCTTGTTCTTTTAAAGAATATTATAAATAATTTCGGCAGTGCGTAATCAGCTGTTTAAATATTATTACAGCACAATGGCTCAAAATGAAGAATCCCTCACTGAAAGTAACTCTAACATTAATACAACTAGCGAATTGCCGGCACAACGATTTGCTATTACGATGGAGTTCCCTTTGTTTGTTGTGATGATGGGAATCTCGCTCTCTGGTAAGTCTATTAATATCTTAGATTTATTTGTGTACAACCACATGTATGAGTATGTTAAAATCCCAAGTGTTCGAAAATCATCTTCCATAAATAAATCACTCCACAACTCGGATTAAAATTACGCTATCGTATGCGGAAATAGCAAGAGAAGAAGTAGAGTATTATTTACATTAGTCAGCATTTATGAGATACTGTGTCAGCTGGTGCCAGCCATTTTGTTAAGCCTCATTCTCGATCTAAGAACTGGATCCAGATAAAAAGTTTACATAATAATAAAATTATGTGAAAAAAAAAACAAATATTTCTGTCTCATTTACTATTACCGCTGGATCTAATATTGTGTGTCCTTGTCTCATTATTACTATTATTAAGTAATTTGTGTATTGCTATACTCTGTCTATGTTTATGTACAGACGCCAGCACATCAAGTTACTACATCTGTCAGATTTCTTTAATAGATTTTCAACTTTATTGCTAAAGCATAAGGTTCAAAGTTGATTGGGAAAATCTGACAGTTTCGGGTAGCTTGATACAAGTGACTAATGAAGCATACCTACTTAATACCTGTCCAGTAACATACACAAACATACTACCTACATAATTACTCCGACTCTAAGACCAAGTGAAGTAGAAGTCTGAAGAATGTTTAAAAAAAATTACATGTGAAAAGAAAAATTAACTCAATTCAAATAAAAAATGTGGCAGAAATCATTTTAACACATTGCTGAATGAGACACAATAGAAGTATTATTGTTACTATGTCAAGGGGTGTTAAGGGCATATTCTTTGAGATTCAGGATGTAGAGACCATAAGAGCATCAATTCCATTGTTCACAAACTAAACTAAATTTAAGATCAGTGCATATTTTTTATTTCTATTTCTTTAAGAAAAGGACAGAAGATAAATATTAGTTTAGTCCTGTCAAATTAAGATACTCCATAGACAAGTTTAGACATGATTAAGGAATTGGCTACTAAAAATACGTCAATTTACGTCTAATTTGACAGGACTAAACTAATATTTATCTTCTGTCCTTTTCATAATAAAATAGAGACAAAAAGATGCACCAAACTTAAATTTAGTTTAGTTTGTGAACAACAGAATCGGTACTGTTATACTTTACCTAAGCAGCTCTTTACAGAAAACTTCTTATATTTTTTAAATGCAAATATTAGCTTGGTTAAAAACTTTAATTCATTTGTTTTGTGTAAGTACTCTTATTTTTAATTAAAAAAATAGGAGATACAACCAATTGATTAACATTATATTGTATAAACTTATATTATGTAGACTCATATACCTAATTTGCATATTCTGTTATCAGATACTTAGGTACCTTGCAAAATTGTGTGCCAAGTTTAATACTAGTAATTATGTAAAGTCTGGTATACACTATAAAAATATGAAGTGTTTATTCAACAATGCTTTAGTGTCACTATTCTGAATAGGAGTTAAAATGATTAGATAATTGTCTTCTCATATTGAAGCTAATACTAACACTGAGGGAGTCATATTAATGTTTTATGCTGTGTACACTCATATTTCGTAATTGCTATTTTTACCTCTCTATTCAGTAGAGTGGTATCCAATTAGAAAGTAGTATTTTTTTAGTTATATATACGCTTATATACCTATTATTATTGTTTAAAACAATTATATTGACAAATATTGAAAAAAGAACCGAGTTATCATTTAAAAAAATGTTGTGTCATGGTAAAGATAAGAATAAATCTCAAACCAGGTTCCCTTTTTTTTTCAGATAATAATGAAAATTTTTCATGCAATATTCAGCAGAATTAAACTATGGTACAACAACTAAAATGTTATCAGAAGTAATGAATTTGGCTTTCTTTTATATTTCCTAATTAAGTAACTTTATTTCTTGTAGATTATGTAGATGCTTTTATATATTTTATTAATTACAATAATATAAAAGTAGGGGCACTTACTACTCTACTCTAGGTAAGTAGGTACTCTAAATCGTTAATGGCGCTGTCGTATGTCAGTTCGACTTCGTGTATAAAAAAAATACAAATAAGAGTATCGGTTTCGGCCAGTTTTGGCCAAAAGTAAGGTTTCGACCCCAGTTTCGGTTTTGGACAAAAGAAGGCCGGACCTTCGGCCCGACCGAAACTGTCGTGCGTTTGCTGTCTGTTTTTATACCATATGAACGACCGACAGATAGACGGCCGCTGCGTAGACAGTAATGGATTAGGTACTCAGTTTTTACCCTTTTTGTATCAAAATTAAAAAAAAAAAAAACATAAGTAAACCATGATTCTTTAGACCCTCCCTTTAAAAAAAATATATAAATTGAAGTACTTAATACTTCAATTTATAAACATTTTAATCACTTAGGTGCTTAGCAGATACGCTACTTTTGGTATCAGCGGGATTTTTAAGCTTTCTGGAAGAATGATACAAGCTCTAACGGCGCTTGTATACGGTAAGAAAATTTACCGTGTCTGCGGCAGACAAGACAAATTCTTCGTGTACACGACAAGAATTTTGTCTGTTCTACACACGAAACAACGTTCTCCGCAACAACGTTCGCCGCGTCGTGTCTTGCGCAGACAAGATTTTTTTCGTGCACCGCTGCGAGCAGTGTACACAGTTATTTTCTAGTTACGACACGAATTCTTGCGTAGGCCCGGCGTATTTTCTTACCGTGTACAAGCGCCCTAAAGGCAACAGATGATGCATTTTATCGACTCTGCGTCCGGCCACGATTGCAAAATGACGCGTTTGAGCGATTATTTCGACGCTATATCGCATTTAGGAGACTCTTTCCGTTAGGTAATAGGTAATACGGGCTGGTGTCCGCAACTCCACGTCAATGCGCGTATTTTGCGTACGGGACTCTTTCGGTTTCAGTACGGTTTAAAAAAACCCTTTTATAACGCTGCTGTATTGTCTAGCGGAGATATAAAGCGTAGTCGCGGTATCGAGCTTCTGAAAAGTAATTAAATCGCTAATTGCAATTGGTAACAGTAGCATGCATGCTAAAGCGCTTATTTAACCCTTAACCACCTACCACCGCGGTCCCTGAGACCGCAACGCATTTTTGCATACAAATATTTGAATATTCAAAAATTTTCAATAATGTGTAAGTTTCGTAGGACAGTGCGCTTCTATATACCTTTTCTACACATCCTTTATTTAGTAAAAAACGATATTCACAAAATTAATTAGTGTGTGTAATGAAAATAAACTTACCTTAACCCTAACCTTTATTTGCTAGGTGCCGTTGCGGTCTCAGGGACCGGTGGTAGGTGGTTACGGGTTAAGTTAAAACTGATTAATCGATCGACATTTTGATGACAGTTTTTTTCCACAAAATCTGTCGAACGTCAATATTTTCTTTGAATAGTTAAAAGAAACATGATTTCAAAATTAGCTCTTACTCAAATTATTTGTTACAAACCAACAAAAAACGATGGTCTCACGAACGAACGAGGGTCTCAGAAAATAATGACAATGTAACTAACTTCATGAGTTTCGGTTTCGGCCGAAACTAGAAGAGGAGCCGAGTATTCTGTTACGGTTTCAGTTTCGGCTTCGTGTCCGTGTTTCGGTCGGACACTAGTCCTGACTCACCTTACTCACAGTTCACCCCGCTTACTACAGGGTGAATTTTTTACTTTAATTTTGACAGACGGACAAGAAAGTAATTCTACAAGGGTTCCCCAGATATGGCCAGATATGGCCGGGTATGGCCAGATTAGAGATAAGCTAGTGTCGTTAGAGGTTTGAGGTGCCTAAACCTAGGAGTCCCTACCTCATCATCGGCCCAGCCTTTTCCCAACTATGTTGGGGTCGGCTTCCAGACTAACCGGATGCAGCTGAATACCAGTATTTTACATCGAGCGACTGCCTATCTGACCTCCACAACCCAGTTACTGGGTAATATGATACCCGAGTATGATAAAAGTAATATATCTATTAAAAATGTAACGGCTTCCTGCTGCAACACTTAATTGCGTAACACACTATCAACCACAATCTGAATAATTTTGAAGGATATTGCTAATCCATTACTTGAAATGTTCGAAAAATGTCTCTACTTAATTTATTTGATTTCTTTTTAGGAGCGGCGATTAGTAACATTTTACTTTACCGAACATGCGTCCACTCCTTGCACTACTCCGTGGAGGAATGCAAGCCATTTCTGTCTCTGGATGAGAACAACGAGACCCATCATCTCGAGGACGAGGTACAGCGATATGCGACCATTGTGGACACCATCAGGAGTATTATAGAGGCAGTAGTGCCGGCCATATTGTCCTTCTTCTTGGGCGTTTGGTCTGATACGTATGGACGAAAGCCGCTGGTAGTATGGCCGCTTTTCGGTAAGTATTTTTTGAGTTTTTCGGCATTGAGAACAACGATAATAAAGTAGGTTACTTATCTGTCTTTAACAACTTAATCACTCAGTATTATTTCATTTCTATTTGATTCAGCAACAATATAATGGGTTGGACGGTGTTTTGTTGTTTGTACAAAATAAGACTAAACGTAAAAAAATAACACCTTTTTTCTAAAATCTGTTTAAAAATAATATTGAATACATAAACTCAGGAAACTAAGCACAGAGCAAAATTTTATGGCGGGAGCGCGATAAGGTGGAAAGTGGAAATAGCTAGGTATCGGGATCTATGTAACAAAGAGTTGAGGAACATCCACTATCCTGAGTTGTTTGAGAAGTGTGGAGATAGTATGTGTCATAATGTAGAACATAGGCGTGCTCTAGATCACGTATGGCAATATTGTAAATAAGTATTTTGTAAGTGGCTGCTGTGCAGGCCTGGGATAATAAGCAACCTCAAAAGCTAAGATGAGTGACAGGCTGGAACAAGCACGTTCGAGGCGCTTATGAGTAAGTTCGGTCTAAGTATCAAACTTGGATGTTCTATAAAATAAACCAAAATCTGGTAGAATTTGGGAAGAAATGCGACAGAGTAAGAAGATCTTTAGGGGTAGGCTTAAATGGCGCCAAAATCACCAGGATCAGATAAAAGATGGCCATATTAGCGTCGCACCGAGCGTGTAATTGTTTTTCTGAGTTCTCGAAGTTGAGCAATATGCTGAAGGTTAGACCGGGCCGTCCTGTGTGTGTAGGGGAATGTAGCCGGAATGTTCGCCGGAGGACATAGCCCGCATATTCAAAGATCGATTCATCTTCACTTGGGCCGGCTCGAGAGGTGATCAATGATAAGATTAGTCGTGATTATGAGCCAATCCGTTTCTCTGCCAAGCATGCAGCTGAATTAATCAAAACAATGGCTAAGGGGAAATCTCCAGGTCACGACGGTCTCAGCATCGAGTACCTCAAGTATTTACTTATAGTTCTGGCGCTGTTTTTGCGTTAGCCACTCATACCTCACCCGATACGCTAAAAACAATAGTGGTACCGATCGTGAAAAATAAAAGTGGGGTTATATCGGACAAGCCGAATTACAGACCGATATCCTTGGCCACTGTAATTGCCAAGGTCTTGGACGGTCTGCTTGACAAGGAACTTGACAAATGGATAACCTTACATAACGCACAGTTTGGTTTTCGGCCTGGACTTTCCACTGAGAGTGCTATCCTCTATATAAAGCAGACGGTCCAATACTATAAGGAGAGAAGTACTCCGCCTGCTTCCTTGATCTCTCAAAGGCATTTGACCTTATGTCATATGATGTCTTTTGGGATATGCTCGAGGAAGCAGGAGTACCACCCGAGTTTACGGGTTTGTTCCAGTACTGGTACTCTAACCAGCTAAACCAAGTTCGTTGGGGAGACGTTCTGTCTGAAGCGTACAGATTGGAACGTACGATCCTTCCGCAATCCCCGACTGGTGTCATGGCGGGCCTCCTCAGGTCAGGGGAGTGAAGTGTTTGACTCCCCCCGCGGCGTCTAAGAGTGGCGCGCGTGGAACACTTCGCGCCGCCACCTCGGGTCCTGATGTGTGGCGGGCGACGGACGTCCCCGAGTCCGTCGCCCCTGGACCCATGTAGGGAGGCTGGAAGAGGGCGTTATCCACCCTCCGCCGACGCCCGGTGCGCCTGCTGCGGGTTGGGTGATGGGACCAGATCTCCCTCTCCCTTTCCGCAGCCTCCTTCTGCGAGACGACCGTTTCGCGTTTCCTTCTGCGAAACGGTACTCTCGCAGAAGGAAACCACCGCGTCCCAGGACTCTTCGCTGCCGACCATCGACTCGACCACGGCCGGCAGCGACAGGTCACTGAATGAATAAAAGTGATGAATAAAAAGTGTTTAATTAATATGGAATAACTCTTAGTTGATAAGTTATTGTTGTACTAACCATTGGACCAATGTTGTCAAATTAAATAAATTATTATTATTATAAACGCGACATTTATCTGCCATAAAAGTTTAATACATTATGACGCAGTTATTTAAATATTCTTTTCTACCTAATTTAAGTTAGGTTATCATAAATAATCAGGATAGGTTCGAGTTTATTTGATTATCAACCCAGCTGAGTTTTGACCTCTTTCTGGCTCCAAACTGATGAATTCTAATGTCATTTAAGTTTATTCTAGAATGTTTATTAAGACTTGGTATTTTTTCATCTTTTTGATGCTTTGTGGTTTTGAAAGCACTTTAAAGTCCAAAGACCAATCGCTCGTTTTCAATCAGCATTTTGTTTAAAAACCTTTTTCACTTCTCATGCTCTAAAAGTTCGTCTTTATGTTGTGCGTAGGTGACATAAAGTCGCTTTTTAAGCTCTAGTGCATAAATTATATTACGTGTAACTATAAGTAAGTATCCTTTTATAGTGGGACATAATTTCTGTCAAACCGGTGCTTAAGTTGTCTTTTTCTTTCCACTTCAGCAGGTTTTAAGGGGCGCGCTAAAATGTAACTGACACCAGATAGAACCAGTTTAACCTTACAATTGCAGGCATTTTGATCCTTTTAAATCAAAATTTGCATTTAATGCTTACATTAAGTCAAAATTATCAGCAACAAATCGTTAGTCTAAGTCTGCTCGCAAACCAATAGTGTATATAGGTATTGCATAGTAAAATATCTTATTCGTTTTATAAACTGCGCAAAATAAAGATTTTATTTACAAAAGCTACATACTTAGTATCTTTCCTTAGCGAATTGTTTTTTTTTTTTTAGTTGTTTAACTCAGTCCATGTTAGAAGTTTTTTTATTCTAGACTGGCTTGTTGACCTTGTGCTCTCCCTTCTAACAACACCAACCTACAACCATAGACAAGCAAGAATTTATATTGTTTTCGCATTGTAAAAACAAAATACTGCTGGCCAACATCGAAAACAATTAAATTATAATAACATTGTGGTTTAATTAATTCCATTGTTCTGTAATCTGAATACCTAATACCGCATATTGTAGTTGTGAAGTATGTACCTACAACTACTGCTAGTACTTATATCTGTTAGTTACAGTCGCCGAGTTTGCTATCTAACCTAAATACCCAATTAAAAAGGTCTGTCTGGTTGGCCCGACTCCTGACTTTAGAGACAGTTCCTGGCTGGAGAGAGGTGTATCAATCGAAAGTAGAAGTAAAAGCTCTTTAACATTAAAGTTAGAAGCACCCATGGCCAGGCCAGCCTGACGCTTTCAGGCCTGTCCAACTCATATCACGACAACTACACACATACATGATAAGGTACAGACGCCAGCACATCAAACTACTACAATGTGTCAAATTTCTTTAATAGATTTTCAACTTTATCGCTAAAGACTAAGGTTCAAAGTTGATTGGGAAAATATGACAATTTCGGGTAGCTTGATGTGCTGGCGTCTGTACATATTTTATATGCAGGTACCGAAATTTTGGATTTATTTATAGCTTTTGTGGTTTCCTGTGAACTACCTAAAGTCTGGATCCAGGGCCAGCCTGACGGACATACCTAATTAAAATCATTTGCAACACGAAAAACCGTGCTTCGTGATTGCCCACAGTTTAAGTTAATTGATTCTAAGTAGGTATTTAATCTGATGATGTAAGTTAAGGCTCCCGCAGACAGGCGCGACACGACGGTGCGACGTGATTTTGGTTGAGGTTTTTCCATAGTTTTCATAGAAATTGTTCTACTAGCGTCGCGTCGCGCATATCTGCGGGAGCCTTCAATCCAAGGTACCGCATCATTGCAGCCTGTTATAATTTTTAGGTATAGCGATGACTGCAGGGCTGACGGTCGTCTACAGCATGATGGATAACTTGGGTCCCTGGTGGATCATAGTGACTGCTATTCCTTACTCCCTTACTGGGGGTTTTACCATATTTTTTACTGGTGCATTTTGTTATTTGACTGACATCACCTCGACTGAGAATAGATCTATTAGGTAATGTAAATATGACTACGCAGAAATTAAATGTGGCAACATTATATTTAATTGTGTTTATTTTCCAGGATGACCATACTGGAAGCGTCTGTGGGCTTAGGAAGTATAGTAGGATCTCTACTAAGCTCTCACGTACTAAGGCTTGTTGGAAATGTGTACTTAATACTAATAGCCACGGCATTAAATGTAATAGCATATGTATTCACTAATGTATGCTTAAGAGAATCTTTAGCTGGGGCCATACAGGTAGGTCATTTAGCCATAGATCTCTTCATTGTTATTTAACACGTTCACGCCGGGCGCGTACCACCGGTGGTACGCGTGCGGGCCACTGGTGGTACGCGCCGGCGTGAACGTGTTAAGGTAGGTTTAGCGTACTAAAACCTCGCACCTCCTGGCTGGAGGCCATAATTTAATAAGATATCCACAGGAAAGTCCGCACCCTAATTGCGTAACACACACAATCTCAATCTGAATAATTTTGAAGGACATTGCTAATCCATTGCTTCATATGTTCGAAAAAATTGTCTTATCAACAACGTAAATAACGCAATGAATGTTATTGAACTGTCAAAATGAAAGCCATTGATACTGATAGTATGTTACGCAATTAACTCGCCGGTTAAGCAGCCAACGACATAGATTGGACCTGCGAGATGCTATTAAACAGCATAAATGTCAAAGGTGACCTAAGCTTTAGTTGTTTCTTGCTTTTTGCCTTACAAATAGTGCTACAATAATAGCTATATGGGATGTTTAACGAAACAAATAAATGTCATCATTGTTACCTAACTTTTCAGTCTGCCTTTTCGGGGTGAAACTAATTTTTTAACACACCTACCAGTAGGTAGGTGTGTTAAAAAATGAGTAGGTAGTTTGGTAGGTTGGTAGGTAGTAACCTAATAACACTACAGATTATTTGGCCCAGCAGGGACTATAAACCCCAAGTCCCCAATCTCAGGTGTTTACGGGGAATCATTTTATTGAACACTTGAAGTTATTTACTGACTACTTTCGGCTGCTCATCTTAAATATGAATACAAGCACAAGAAAAAACTCGCAAACCCACAGCACATGATAGACCCCACTTATAACCGTCGGATTAATGAATACTTTACTATTAAGTACCTCACCATCTGCTTCGCCTTTTCCCAACTATGTTGGGGTCGGCTTCCAGTCTAACCGGATGCAGCTGAATACCAGTATTTTACATGGAGCGACTGCCTATCTGACCTCCACAACCCATTTACTGGGTAATACGATACCCCTTGGTAAGACTGGTTGTCAGACTTTCGGGCTACTGACGATCCGTAACGACTGTCTAAGATGCACGTATGACAGCCGGGACCAACGGCTTAACGTGCTTTCCGAGGCACTTAGAGGTCTTGGTATGTGAAGATAGTCACCGATCCACGGACCAACCGCGGCAAGCGTAGCTGTACCCGTGCGGCTGTAATTACTTAGCCACAAGCCCCTCTAGCACTAAGTACCTAATAACTATTAAATACCTAATGATACAATGTTGAATCAACATTTGAGTTTTAAACACGAGCCATATACCTACCTGATAATAATGATTCATAATCAGGCGATGCCTCATGTGCTATCTGCAGCTGTTTTTATCTATAACCTAGATAAGCACCTATATTACCGGCAAGATATTTTGTTTATTTGTTTCGCATTAAAAAACCCAAGTGTCGGTTTGACGCTATCGGGACTTATAATTACAAATATGAGGATTATTAAATCGCCAATCCTCCGCAAATTCTGTCTCTTGTATTTTATTGCAAGTAGGCCCACAAGCATTCCAATTAGTGTCCGATCGACACACGATTTTCAGTCGAAACCGAAACGGTAACTGAACCTTCGTATTCTCTTCTAGATTTGGCCGAAACCGAAACTTATGAACTTAGAAAAAGTTCCTCCGTCCCCGTTCGTCGTTCGTTTTGTCCCCGTTTTTTTGACCCGTCGTATTACGTTATTCGTTACAAACAATTTGATTTTGCAATCATCAGATTTATGTTGCCCAAAGAAAAAAAAAAACAATTTTGCCAGATTTTGTGTGAAAAACTGTAAAAATTTCATGTTCAGTTTTTCACATAAAGTTCTGATGATTGAAAAATGAGCCCTTACTTAAACAAGGGCCTTAGCGGATATGCTACTGTTAGCTTTTGGGATTTAGTAATTTTTCAGATGCTTGATTCAATTCTTAACCCTGCAAAAGTTTAGCTTTAACAATTAGCCCTTAGAGCTTGTATCAATCTTCCAGAAAGAATAAATCCCTACTCGCTGATACTAAAACCAGCATGTCTGCTAAGAAATTAAATGACTTCTATTTATAAGTATACACTTATTTTTTTGGGGTTTGTAGAAAAAAGGATGTAAACGGGACCCCATTACTAAGTCTACGCTGTCTGTCGTCTGTCGTCTCATAAACGCCAGACGCCAGTTTCGGTTGGGCCGAAGATTTGGCCATTTTTGGCCAAAACCGAAAATGCGGCCGAATCTTGATTTTTTTGGCCGAAACCGAACGTTTGGTCGGACACTAATATTAATTGTTGAACCAAATGGTATTTAGGGCAATTGGATGAGCTATACTTGACGGATGACTAACAACCGGCGATACAAAAAGTCCCCAGCAAATTATCTGACTATATATTTGCCAGCCTTTCCAGGGTTCTTCCCGCTTAGCCACCACGAGACTTGCAATTTCGGGGTTTTGTATTAAATTATGAGTAGGTACGTACGTACATATTTATGGTATCTAAACGTTTACACTTTGTTCCAGGGTGGTATCACATCAGTATTAGACTTCTTATTAGTCAAAGAGATGTTTCGGGAATGCTTCAAACGACGACCTAACAATGGGCGAGCACAACTACTTCTCTTAACAGTAGCCAACAGTCTGTCGATATTCATACTCTATGGAGTCTCACCGTTGGAATACTTGTTCACAAGAGAACAACTCCACTGGGCAATGAAGGAATTCACGCAATTTTCAGCCTTAAGCACAACGATAGCCTTCGTCGGTTCGTTAATAGGCATCGTGGTTCTCCAGAAAATACTCAGAAGAAGTGACTTAGTCATTGCTAACTTAGCATTTCTAACAAATATCATAGATTACGTTATCAGAACCTTTGCTACAAAATCATGGCATATGTATTTGGGTAAGTTGTTATTTGTTAATACAAGTAGGTAAGTGACGCACGAAATGTGGGTGTAGGTACTATACGTGCACCTCTGTCTAACCCATCAGGGAATACAGGCGTGAGGTTATTATGTTAGTGAGTATACAACGTGTAACGTTAAATGCGCAAAACCTGAAAATAGTTTGATCAGAATGACGAGCAGTTAATTGAACCACTTTTTAATATAGGTCACATTTTCCAAAAAATCTTCATTAAAAACGTTGCCGTGTCTATTTATTAATAGGTCAAGCAAGCCAATGTAAGCGCGGCGCAGCGGCCCGGTGACGACTCCTCCCTCGGTAAAGCGTCGTCACAGACGCAAGAAACTATCAGAATGGCCAGTAAAACTAAAACAGCACAAAAAACCCTTACAATTTTTTAAATGACTTATTTTCTCTCTGAAATAGGTCAATTGAATTAAAAATCAGTTGGGGTGTCTGAGGTTTTGCGCATTTAACGTTACACGTTGTATGTACCGTATATATACTTACGAGTACTATACAGTGTGGAAACCACGTATATGCAATAAATTATACCACACACTTGTTATCGCCTTTTCTGACGATAGGTATACAAAAATGAACTAAATTGGTCGCGAAAAAAATCAGCTGTTGCCTATATTTTTGTGGATTGGCCCACAATCGCAGTAGACCGGGAAAAGTGGAAAGGGGGAAGGCAGGCCTTTGCCCTGCAGTGGGGCAACATAAGCTTATAAAAAAAAAAAAAACGCTTCTACTTGGTTGTCAAGTGAGTGAAGTCAAATCAGTGGAGGTGCGAGTCAAAATAGTCTCCCAGCGAAGCTGCGGACGAACGGACGAACAGACAGACAGACGGACACGGCGAAACTATAAGGGTTCCTTGTTGACTACGGAACCCTAAAAACAGCGGTTCTACTTTGTTGTCAAGTGAATGAAAGTCGATTGTATCTGTTGCATGATGATAACCTACCATTTTATCTTTGGAAATCTGTCTCATTGAATTTATAGCATTACGTTTTACATTTCAGGTGCTTCCGTGGGGTCGATGAGAGGGCTATCTGCGCCTTTAATTCGATCATTTTTGACAAAAATTCTACCTATTGTGGACATAGCCAAAGTTTTTGCATTGATGTCTGCGATTGAAGGCTTGTGTCCGTTGGTTGCACCTTTGATATACAATTCGGTCTATCAGGTTACCGTAGCTGTATTCCCAGGATCAATTTATATACTCAGCAGTGCAGTAACTGCAATCTGCGTCATATGCTTATCGTAAGTATATCAAAAATTATATAATTGGTCATGCAATTAAGTTTTGAATAATGTAGCGTGAATGTACAGACGCCAGCACATCAAGCTGCTACAATCTGTCAGATTTCTTTAGTAGATTCTCAACTTTATCGCTAAAGCATAAGGCTCAAAGTTGATTGGGAAAATCTGACAGTTTCAGGTAGCTTGATGTGCTGGCGTCTGTACCTACCCATTGTGCCCAACTTTTCTAGTCCAGCAAACTTTACGAGTGAACATGATTACCTAGTGGTACGTTATTGCGTAACACGCTAACAGTAGGAATGGCTTTCATTTTGACAGTTCAACAACATTCATTGCGTTGTTTACGTTGTTGAGCAGACAAATTTTTCGAACATACGAGGGCTGCCTTTTAAGTCGTGTCGTTTGCAAACCTCCCGCAATAATTAAAAAAAAAAACATATGGCTTTTTCATGTATTTGAATTTAGAATTCGAAAACAAAAGAATGTTTTTTGATCGGTCGAATAGTTTTATTGTAGCGTCTATTCAAAGGTGACAAGTCGGTTGTAAAAATGGAAATATCAAAGGAAAATATGCGTGCGATAATTTTCTACAACTTTCAAAGGGGATTAACACGACTTCAGTGCTTTGACGAGATCACTTCTGTGTTTGATGATGCAGCACCATGTCTTAGGACTGTAGAACGCTGGTATTTAGAATTTCAACGTGGGCACTCTAGCTTCAGTGACAAGTCACGTGAAGGTCGTCCAAAAACCACCATGACGCAAGAGAATATCGACGCCGTGCGGCAGCTAATCGTCGAAGATCGTCATCTGACATACCGTGAAATAGAGGCAGCCGTGGGCATTTTAGGGACTACTACCCAAAAAATCCTGCACGAAGAACTCGGCGTAAAAAAGTTGATCTCTCGTTGGATACCACATTTAAATGATAAATGATTTATTTTCTGTAAGTAGGTTTGTACAAACACTTTTACATGTCAATCATATTTTTTTAAACTAGATGAGGTCGGCGTTTCCTATCTGACTACTCTGAGAAGAAAGGCCGAAACAAACTCAGAGGTCACAGTCTCTTAACACGTTTATGATATGGTTAGTGGTGACGAATCTTGGATATATGCTTACGATCCAGATTCCAAGCAGCAGTCAATTGTCTGGGTCTTCCAAGATGAGTCAAAACCGACCAAAGTCATACGCTCACGGAGTACTTCAAAAAAAAAATAGTTGCCTCGTTTGTGGCAAAGGGTGGTCACGTCGCCACTATTGTACTAGAAGATCGCAAGACGGTTAACGCTGACTGGTATAGGTACCACTGTTTGTTTGCCACAAGTCATCACAGAGTTTCGAAAAAACAACTCAAGACGTCGTATGATACTGCACCATGTGTGTGTTCTGTTCATATGCCTCAATTGGTAGATTTTGGTGAAACACATTTTATTTTATTTATTTTTTTTTATTTAAGACCTTATTTAACTACCCAAAATGTAATGAACAAATAAATGATTATGATCATGACAATGCAAGTTCGCACACCGCCCGCGATACAAAGATTTTGAGATTTTGAGCACCCAAAATGTCGAAATTTTAGATCACCCGCCCTACAGCCCTGACCTTGAGCCCTAACGATTTTGAGTTTATTATTAGTTTAGGGGAACGTAAAAACGTTCCCCTAAACTAAGCAAAGTCTTCGTGGTCAACGTTTCAGCTCACCCGAAGAAGCTGTTGACGCATACAAATCGGCCATTTTGACTACCCCCACTTCGGAGTGGAATAAATGTTTTAAAAACTGGTTCGAACGCATGCAAAAGTGTATTAAATATCGCGGAGAATTCTTTGAAAAACAATAAATGGTAATAATTTATTAGATCGTCTATACTTATTTCAAACGACACAACTTAAAAGGCAGCCCTCGTATGAAGCAATGGATTAGCAATATCCTTCAAAATGATTCAGATTGTTATTATTAGGGTGCTGAACTGTTAGAGAATCGACAACATGGTTCCAAAGGCCGTTATTGTTATTTAGAATCATGTCGTCAATTTTAAAGTTGAGAAATCTACGTCTCAATAGAGCAACTTGTTTAAGATTTAAGAAGTGTAATCGAGACCAATTTCTGTCCTTTAACAGAAAACATTTACAATACCTATTCCGTGCCCTTTTTTATTGCACCCCATTCATATAAAATTAAACATTCTTGAGTCCGATGTTTGCGTCGCAACTTGTAATTATACTTCGTTGCTTCGTCCTTCGAGATTAAGATAACAATGTAGTAATACGTCTAGGGTATCGCCTTTCATCCACTAAGTTTGAATATTTTTTTTTTTTTTTTTTGTTTTTTTTTTTTTTTTTGTCGGTACTTTGTCTTTCTGATAGTTATGCCTGTACCGCCACTCATTCGCGTTTTAGTGCGTCGCCGATCACCACGTTATTTTCTTCGTTTCATTTGAATTGTGCAAAAAGATGCCAAAACGTAGTCACAAAAACGACGACAGTGATTATTTAAGAAAGAAGATTCGAAAACTCGAAAGGAAACTTAATAAACGCGACAGAAGGTCGCGTGTTCGAAGTTGTTCCGAGAGTAGTAGCTCGTCGACGAATATTATTATGTCGCCGGTACTATCGGACCATGAAGGTAAGCTGAAGTGTTATTTTTACAAACGGAAGATATTGTGAATAGTTTTTCGGACTATATCCGTATCATAATCTGACATGATGTCATATTATCTTAAATAGTGTTGTGTACATCTTATGGGGATGTTACCTTCACATAATTTTGGATTCCCAATTCATTGGGTATATACTACTAGTGATTGTGTACATTTGAAAGGAATGTTGCCTTCACTTTAGTTAATGACCTACTTAATAATAATTGCATTTTATATCCGTACGGACTAAAACATAGTGTTGTGGGTAGTTTTAAGGACTATCGCCGCTCTAAAACCACTAGTTGTATACTAGGAACATTGGTAGTTGTGATCATATCCACGTACCTACATAACAAAATGTTATCACTCGATTTCGTAATTCTGAATATCGGTATGGATTATAAACTTGGTGTTGTGGATAGTTTTGAGGACTATCACCGCGCTATTTTCTATCCGATACCTACATTTGGTACATTTTCTATTCCAGCTGAAATGGAAGTTCAAGGTGATGTCGCGTCATCTCCGATTATTGACTCAGATGAGCCACAACCGGGTACGTCCACCTCGACGATACATGATGTTCCTGCTACAGAAGCAGTACAGGCAGGGGAATCGGAACTACCTGTTGAAGTAACGCTTCCTGAGCTGGACGAAGAGATTCTGAATCTCTTGGGCGAAACTCCATCAAAGGATAAAAAATATGGACCAGACATTAGATGCGAGTTATCTGCTCGCTGGGAACACATCGCAACAACAGGCTTGACCAAGGATGCCAGAAAGGAGCTGCTTGATAAGCATCTGGTTCCAAAAAACTGCACAAAGATTGATGCACCCAAGTTAAACCCAGAGATAAAGGCCGCCTTATCGGAGATGCTAATAAAAAAAGACAAAGCTTTAGAGAATAAGCAGGTGCAGGTCGCAGCAAGTATATCTTGTATAAGTGAAGCCCTAAGCATACTCTTTTCTGCAGGTTATAAAGATCAGTCGGTAATAAAATTACTGATCGAAGCCGGTCGACTGATGTGTGACTCACAACACAGCGAGTCCATGACACGGCGCAGTTTTATATGTTCTACAATCAAGAAAGATATAAAAGATCAACTGTTCAATACAGAAATCGATAAGTTTCTATTTGGCGAACATCTGACCGATACTCTAAAAGCTGCAAAAGCTATATCAAAATCAGGCGCTGAGATTAAAATAAACACACAGGTTCGAAGACCTGCACCAGCGCAGAGACCGAGACAGGCCCCTGTCCAGACTTTAAACCAGACGCCTCCGTTCCCGACAGCGCGGCAAGCGGGAACAGCGAGGAGAACAGCGCCGGCGCCGCGCCCGCGACCGGTGCAGCAGCAGCCGCGACAGCAGCCGCGCTTGCAGCAGCGCCAAGCCCCGCGGCGCTAGACCTGGTACGTTTTGCAGGTCGGTTATCCTACTTTTATGATCAATGGCAATTGATAACTAATGACCTCGTTGTATTATCGTGGATAAGAGGTTACAAGATACCGTTTACTAAACCTGTCTATCAGTTACACGAACCAAGTTTACCTGCATTAACTTCATGTGAGTCCTTTAAATACAAGGTGGCCATCACTGACCTTCTAAACAGTGGTGCTATTTCACATTGTGAACCATGTGAAGGACAGTTTCTTTCTAGTTATTTCCTGATTAAAAAACCCAATGGCAAAAACAGATTTATTTTAAACTTAGTCTCTAAACAAGTACATCGTAACAGAACATTTCAAAATTGAAGATCTAAGAACAACATTAAAATTAGTATCAAGAAACAGTTTCATGGCCACCTTTGATTTAAAGGATGCGTATTTTCTAGTACCTATACACCCGACGTATAGAAAGTACCTACGATTTAGGTACGAGGGTCAAATTTACCAATTCAATGTTTTGCCGTTTGGTTTAAACACAGCTCCATTTGTGTTCACAAAGCTATTAAAACCGGTAATTTGTTTACTGAGATCATTAGGTTATCTGTCATCTATCTACTTAGATGACATTTGTATCATTTCTAATAATTATCAAGATTGCTTAGATAATATTTTACAGACAAAACATATTTTAGAGTCCTTAGGATTCATAATTTACATTAAAAAAAAGTTGTATGCATCCGAGTAATATTTGCAAATACCTTGGTTTTGTGATAGATACAAAAGAATTTCATGTTAGCCTTCCTAAGGAAAAACGAAATCTAATTAAACAAGAGTTACAATCGTTTCAATTGAAATCTTGTTGTAAAATAAGACAGTTTGCTCGCTTGGTAGGCCTCCTCACTTCGTCCTGCCCCGCGATTCAGTACGGTTGGCTTTACACCAAGCAGATGGAAAGATGCAAATACCTTGCATTGTGTAAAACGAGTAATTATGATAGCCACATGTCTTTACCACAGTATTTGCAGGACGATTTTTCCTGGTGGTTAAAATCTATTGATACCGCAGTGAATCCTATTAGACGGGACAGCTACTGTCTAGAAATATTTTCAGACGCTAGCAAAAAAGGGTGGGGGGCAGCATGCGGTGCGGAGACCGCCAGTGGCCAGTGGAGTAACACAGAGTCTAACAAACATATTAACTGTCTAGAACTCCTGGCTGCTTTCTTGGGCTTACAAACATTCGCAAAAGGATTAAAAAATTGTCAGGTGTTACTACGCGTTGACAACACAACTGCTATTTCGTATATCAACCGTATGGGTGGAGTAAGATTTCCACATTTAACTGAAATGACAAAATCTTTGTGGCAGTGGTGTGAAGCTCGTGGTATATTTGTATTCGCTTCATACATAAGCTCGGAAGATAACGAAATAGCAGATGCTGAGTCTAGAAAATCTCACCCCGATACCGAATGGGAGATTAAAGATCATGCTTTTGAAAAGATTGTGAGAGCCTTTGGGCAACCAAAAATTGATCTTTTCGCATCAAGGTTGAATAACAAATGTGTTAAGTACGTCTCATGGAATAGAGACCCAGGAGCATGCGCTGTGAATGCTTTTACTTTAAATTGGTCAAATCTTTGTTTCTACGCATTTCCTCCTTTTGCGGTTATATTAAAAGTATTAAGAAAACTTATATACGACCAGGCGGAGGGTATTATTGTGGTTCCATTTTGGCCCACGCAACCCTGGTTTCCACTTTATCAAAAACTTCTCTGTTCAGAATTAGTTCAGTTTAGACCCTCTGATAAAGTGTTATTGTCTATTTCCAACAGTGTCCCCAAGCTCACGTTGATTGCAGGGAAGTTATCAGGACGGCGTTACGAAACAGAGGAGTACCACCATCATCTTTAGATATTATGATAGCTTCTTTATCTGAAAGGTCAATAAAACAATATGACGTTGCCATTCGACGTTGGGTAAACTTTTGTAAGACTCACAATATCAAAATACATGAGGCGTCAATTCCGATGATTATGTATTTTCTCACTGAGTTATTTCATTCCGGCTTACAATACGGATCTTTAAACAGTCATCGCTCCGCTCTGTCTTTGATCTTAGGATCGAGAGTAGGGTCTGATGATCGCGTTGCTAGGCTATTCAAAGGTTTTTACAGACTTCGTCCTCCAGCCCCAAAATATAATATCACTTGGGACCCGTCAATAGTTTTAGAATTCTTATCAAAATGGTACCCAAATAATAATTTAAGTTTCGAACATTTAACCAAAAAGGCCGTAACTTTGCTCATACTTGTAACTGCACACAGGGTGCAAACCATTAGCAAAATCAAATTAGAAAATATGAACGTCACTGATAATCTTATATTGATCAAGATAAACGATTTGTTAAAAACATCTCGACCTGGTTTATCTCAACCTTGTTTAAATATTCCATTTTACAAAGATCGACCGGAAATATGTCCCGCTGAGGCTCTTATAGAATATATTGATAGGACAAAACATTTGAGAAACAATGCCAATAGCCTTTTTATAAGTATTAAAAAACCACATAAATCAGTAACCACAAATACCATCAGTCGGTGGATAAAAGATATATTATCAATTAGCGGAATTGACACTTCAGTATTTTCTGCCCACTCCACCAGACACGCAGCCACCTCAGCTGCTCATAGAGCTGGTGTCAATATTGACACGATACGAAAAGCAGCTGGGTGGAGTGGTAGCTCCAATGTTTTCGCTAGATATTATCATAGAGACATTCAATGTGAACAAACTGATCAATTTGCCTTATCAATCCTAACCTCTGATCGATGTTAGATTTAATTACTTAAAATTTATCTACCCCTAATTAAAGAAAAACTACAATTTAATTACTTTATTACTTGTAAGGTTTGATTAATATACATGTACCTAAGTATAAAAATTCAGTGTTTTAATATTTCACCATCTTTCAAAATCTACATTGTTATCTTAATCTCGAAGGACGAAGCAACGAAGTATAATTGGAGATTAAACGAACTTACCTGAAGTGAAGTTCTATCCAAATTATACGAGTTGCTTCGTCCGAAGAGATTAGTTCCCTCCCAACCCTATGAACCCCATACCTAAAGTGAAATATTAAAAAAGGTTCCAGGCTTTCAACTAAATGAGTGGCGGTACAGGCATAACTATCACGAAGACAAAGTACCGACAAAAAAAAAAAAAAAAAAAAAAAAAAAAAAAAAAAAAAAAAAAAAAAATATTCAAACTTAGTGGATGAAAGGCGATACCCTAGACGTATTACTACATTGTTATCTTAATCTCTTCGGACGAAGCAACTCGTATAATTTGGATAGAACTTCACTTCAGGTAAGTTCGTTTAATCTCCAATTATGTAGTCATGGGTCGCTTAATGTAAAAAAAAAAAAAAATAGGTACGTCTATCTTATATTGGTAGAATATATTATTATACATAACTAGCTTTTGTCCGCGTAGAGGTCTGAAATGAATATACGGGAACGTACCACAAGGGTAAAAAGTGTCTAATGCTCTAACCCAGGCCATGGTCTTCCGTGTGCCAAATCTCATCCAAATCCGTTTAGCCGATGAGGCGTGAAAAGGTAGAGAGACGGTTAGTTTATAAGTGTGTATGAATACAGAACATGATAGGTACCTATGGATAAATTGAAAATGCATGGAAATTAGAAGTTCAAATTAGTAAAATCGAGTTCGAATTCGTGGAATTAGTAGTTAGTGATTTCTATCTATCGAGAAAATTTATGATTTTATAAATACTGTTTTGTTTTTGTTTCAGATTTGTTCAATATTACAGATGGAACGGAGCATCACAATATGAGCCTCTGGCTGCATCTTAGTACATTTTACGTCGTTCTGAGTTAGCTATCTTATTGAATAATAATGCATTTGGTAAAACGATATCGTTAGGGTTGGACTTGGGTCCTGAAGCTGCGTTATAGCGTCTATTATGATGTCAAGTAATATGGCTGCGCCGGACGAAATAATTCGACTTTAGTACAGACGCCAGTACATCAAGCTACCTGAAACTGTCAGATTTTCGCAATCAACTTTGAACCTTATGTTTTAGTAATAAAGTTGAAAATCTATTAAAGAAATCTGACAGATTGTAGTAGCTTGATGTGCTGGCGTCAGTACCTATCTACTAGTATGAGAAGGCTGAATATGTCACAGGTTATTCAAAATCAAAGCAATACTAATCTGCTTTACGGAGTCTGCCTCACAGCTAGGGGTTTCGAATACAGAATTTTTTCAATACCGGTATTAATTAATACCGCATAGAAAATTTCCAATACCGGCGTCCCGGTATTGAAAGCCTTACTCACAGCCATCTGTTTTTGCAAGTTCTGGTAAAAGTCAAGTCTTATTAGAAAAAGGTAAAGTGAATATGTGGCCATAGCACTACTTTTTTACATTGATTGTCGACTTTGACACACCCAAAGCCGACTCAACTACCCTAGGAAAATAAAATATTTTGAACAAAGTAGGAATATATAAATACGTAGTTTAAATCAAAGTAATGTGATATGTAGTTTTAAGATTTCTTACAAACAGTAAGTACCTACGTAATATTCACAAGAATCAGATTTTTGTATTATCAATAAAATAGAACATAAGGATATAATTAAATGATCAATATTTTTTGTTTAGGAATACAGGGAGCCACGTACAGTAAACGCTCAGAAGTCCTTAAGCACGCTAAAGCTCACATTGCCATAAACAGTACGAGCGCGATACAGTCAGTGCGTGTGCGAGAGATGTCTCAACATTCCGCAGATAACACACACTAATGAACTGTCGTCGTAATAGACGAAATAGCATGATATTTCTGTTACATTTACAATACGCGTCTGTTCTTACCATACCATTGCTAAAATTCGCAAGCATCTAATATGTGCTGCTAGCTATTTGCGCTAAACAACAGGTTCACGATCAATGAGGTCTGAGTTCGAATCTAAATTATTATTGTTAGCCGTTTTTTTGTTTCTTTGAAACCATAATAATGTTAAGTAAAAACATATTAGGTTTATGTTTATTTATAATGTATTCATGCTTATTATCATTTTTATAAGAAGCAAATATTAGTTATTGTATTATTATTTAAGTAAGTATTTATGTGATATTTAATTTATTTTTTCGGTTTTGGAAGGTGGAACTAAAATAGTCGTGCAAAATCATAACAAAAATGTTTATTCGTTTTATTTATTTATAAAATTAACAATTTTGATGACAATAATAATTGTGACGTCACATTCCTACTTAGATAAAAAGAAGTTCTCTTGTAACCGTTCATAAGATTTTTTGTTGTATACCCACTTAGTCAATTCATAATAACATAACAAGGAAAGGATGTTCTAATAACACAAATATAATTGTTGATACCCACTTATTAGAGGTATCGGTATTCAGTAAAGTTTATTGAAAAGGATTTAAGACTTTATGAACATGTTTTTTTTTAATGTAACGTCACAATAAATGTATTGAGGTAATAGCTTAATTTTTCATTTTCTTGACGAAAAGAAGATTGAAACTAAACCTCAATTGTTTAAGGTCATTAAATAATATGGATATGCTAATATTAAGTACTAAATATTTAGTTACATCGTCTAATTATAAAAAACAAAAAATTTTGATATTAATATTTTGTATAACTACATAAAAGCTAGTTCTCCTGGCCCTGCTGCACTCATCCATCCCCACATATTAATCGCAATTCGACCTGACTCTGTATTAGGGCATACGTTTTTATCACACCAACGAGTGTTATCCTTGCGCCATAAATGAAGCCTACCCTTATGGCTGGATTTAAATGTCTTTTGATCTGAAAATATGGTAGTATTCCAGTCAAAATCTAAATAATCCCGCGCGAAACGTAATCGTTCTTGTTTATGTCGTTCTGTCAACAAGGGCTTCTTAGCTGGTCTTCTGTGCAAGCGTGTCTGAGGTGTCGAATAGTTCAGCAAAGTGTCTCGTTGGTGTGAATCCATTAAATTCATGCTCGCACATATGTCGTCGCTGTGCCTCGCTAATAAGCGCCGGCCTTCCACTTCGGCCTTTCTCTTCCTCGTATCTTTTGATCCAGAGATTTACAGTATTCCTCTAAAACAAAAAAAAAGTGAAATTAGGCAGCTGTAACAAAATACTAAAGTGACTTCATTTTAATATAATATAATAATATTTATTTAATATAATACCTATTCAAATATTACAACTTTGCATTTATAAATCCAATAATAAACACTAATTATAAATAATTAGTGTTTATTATTGGATTTATAAATAAAAAAAATAAAAAAAAAATCAAAAATAAATCAATAATAAAAGATAAATCTTTTAGGCCTCATGATGGACTTAATAATCAATAAAAATAATCATCCATTGTCAACAAATAATAGGTATTTTCAAATAAAAGTTTAAGTTACAATTCATTAATATTAAATACTCACAATCAGTCCGGTTTCATTAGATATTTGTGTTCTATTAAGACCACTTTTATGCGGCTCAATAATGGTCGCCCCCGCCTCAATATTAATATTTGCCTGCATTTTGAGAATAATCAATACCACTATCTATACCACACGTCACTAACCAACAACTATAACTAAAACGACAACGGTTAAATATTCATAAAACTCATGTCTACCTCACAGAAATCTAAATTCTTTATTAAGTTTTTTACGATCTACCTTCTTAACTTTACAAAATTTGTGAACAAAGCGAACAAGACAAAGAATATTATATTTCTGTCCCATTTCTTCCAATCGAGTAAAAACTTGCAAAAAGTCTACATATTCGGCGTGAGATTCGAACTCACGGCTCACTGATTCGCGCATCTATCTGCAGGCACTTAGCCGCTAGGCTACCTTGACTTGTGTTTTCACGTTGAAATTATGAAGTACAATCACTTGTTGACGACAATGATGATACATGTGTCTATTCTTGAAAATAGAAGGTCGTAAGTCAAACTAAACGTCAAGCTAATGCTTTGTGAGAATGCCTATGGACTTTTGGAGGCCACTGTACATGTACGCGTAAGCTATTACCATGAATAAGAACATGATTCTAGACACCAGCGTTGACATTTGTCGATGGTTATTTGGTTATTTAACCTTTTGGATGTCTTAAGTTACACAGTTCGACATAAGCAATTGTCTTTCTATTGTGTCTCGAATTACGGCATTCGATGAGTTAATTAGGGGCCTTGTATATCTTAGCTACAATAATAGAAAGATAGACCTACATTTTCAAGGTTTCTTCACATCTTTTATCCCCATATGCTAACTTCACAATAAAACTTCCAAGTTCACATGGATCTAACTAAATACAATGCAATAGACACGTGAGGGGTTAAAAAAAACCTGTTGTTCCTTACAAAAGTGCAATACCTACACGGTCAAAATTACGTGTAGTCATGCTGTTTTTTTTTAAATAATGACGTAATTTCAACGCTGGTGAGAGAATCATGTACTGAATTAATGATAACAGTTTGTGTGTTGATGCCCCTGACACCTTACCAGTGTCTAAGGTAGCAATGTAAGTGATGAATATCATTGTTTCTGAATTGAGAATATAAAGTTTAAAGCTTTAAACATTTCAAACTTGTACGAAGTACATATTGACATAAGAATGAAGTTAGATTATAGGTAATTCCAATTAACATTTTATTATGTAAATTAAAACCAGTGACTAGTAATGTATTGGGTTGGCACAAAAGTAATGAGACAGTACAAAATTCTATAATTTTTTTTTTTTGGTGGGTATAAATTATCAAATAACTTCATGTGCATCTGGATTGAGGGCTCAATTTTTCAATATCTTTGTAACAATGTGAAAAATTCAGGAAAATTAGTAAATAATAGTAAAAACCTAAAAAAAAAGGTTTAAAAATTTCTAAAACTTAAAATAAATGTGTTATCGCCCTATGAAGAGTGCTCTCAATTCAGACGCTATACCAAAACATAATATAACCTTTGTGGCAACAGATTTTATCTCATAATTTAGTAAATAATTTCTTAAATCTTTTAGAAAGATTTCAACTCCGTAGACTGAGAATTTACAAAGTTATGGCCGTTTAACTTGAGCCCTCAGTTCAGTACTTGTCTGAACTGAGGGCTCAACCAAAACTAAGTTTGGCTGAAAGAATTCGTAAAACAACTTAGTGTATATTATAATATATGTTAAAATACAATTTCTAAAATAAAAACAATGGTTCGAAAGTAATCGGTTGCACAGTATATTGAATTGAAATTATAGTGAAGCGTCTGAACTGAGAGCTCGATTTTCGTTTTTATTTTAAATACTCAAATACATAAATCGAAACAAATTAGTTCATACGATTTAAGAATTATTTTACTAAAACTTGGTCGAATTTCAATTATCCTACATGCCGTAATTCAGGAGATATACATATTTCACACATTTCATACAGAGAGAAAAGTAGGGTGACTATGATGTTGTTTCCAGTGTTCTAGTAATGTAAGTACCGAACTAAAATGTAACTGTTGTAAGTACAATTGAAAGGCATATTTATACAAATGTAAGAAATTTATTAAATATTATATAAAAGATACGCATACCTTTTTTTTTTTTTTGGGTGGGAAATTATCAAATAACTTCTCCCGTTCTGGGCGGAACGGGAGGGTGTGTCAGACTTTTACTGACTAAAACCCACCCGTGTTCCTTCAGTTGCCTGTGCCAAGGGCCACGGTAACTCTTTCGAACAACCCGCGACCCTGGCAAGCATCGGCCCCGGTGGGCCCCGTCACTGCTGACATCTCTTTGAGGCGCGCGTGGAACACAACGCGCCGTCGACCCGAGCCTGGTCCTTACCAGACGGCGAACTGCCCATTGCTCGCCGTTTGCAAGCCCGCGCCTACGGTGGCTGGGAGTCAGCTCTTGACTCCCGACGCCCAGGGCGTCTCCTGCGGCGATTAGGGGCGTGAGGGCGCAAAGATTGCTTCTCCCTCACGCGTTCCGCCTCCTCCTTCGCAAGCATTACTGCTTCGCAGAAGGAGGTGACGGCTTCCCATGCACTCTCGCTCCGTACCATGGCCTGAACCAGGGCCGGACGCGAGAGATCGCCGCCGTGAGGACGCGGCGGTGCTCTGCCCAAGCCGGGCAGACCTCCACTGTATGCTCCACCGTGTCCTCCGGGCGATCCACACAATGGTGACACCCGGGCGTTTCCTCCCGCCTTATACGAAACAGGAACCTCCCGAAGCAGCCGTGTCCGGTGAGGACCTGCGTCAGGCGGAAGGTAAGGACGCCGTGGCGCCTCTCTAGCCACTCCTCAAAGAGGGGACTTATCGCCGCAATTGTGGCGTGCCCAGCACTGGGTTGCGACAGACGCACTCTCCATGTCGCCATGAGATCCCGCCGGAGCTCTGTCCGCTGTGCCGCGATTTCTCGAGGCAGCGTAGTTACGCCCCGGCGTTTTGCCTCCTCGCGCCACTCCCATATTTGGGCGAGGACTTTTGCCTCCAGATCCCATACATACGCATACCTTGGGTCTAGGTAGGTGTTGATAACAAAGGTACAGCTAAATACATAGACATAAGCTTTTAGATTGTATAGCCGATATACCATGTTATACATCAGTACCCTACTAATTAAAAGAGTAGGTGAGTAGCTAGGTGCATAAATATCAAAACATTTTTATCATAAACGTTTTCAAGGTCAAATCCAACGATTATTCAGTTGCTCAGCTTCTGTAATAGTAGGGCAAATTTTTAAATGTGCACTTATAGTTTTTTAGTTATTTCACAAAAAACATTTCTTGCTGAGGTAACGTTACCGCAGCCAGACATTTTCTTTTTTAATGAGAATATTGAAACAAATATTAGCTATATAATTAGTTGTCTAGACGAGGTAAATTTTGCACCTTTGTATTTGTTCTTTCCTCGGCTGCGAAGTTACTAAAGATCCTGCTGGAGTAACGTTTGTGGTTTTGCTGGATCTCTGAAACGGTTAAACGGATTCTTATCATCTTTTGTACATAACTTCTTAGGAAGTTGTAATTAGTTATGCAATAAAAAAAAAACAAAATATATAATAACAAATTATGATGATATTCAGTTCTCCACGTTAACAGTCACAATGCGCGCGGAGTTATTTGGCCACCCATAAACCTATATGTGGATAGATTAACTAAATGTTACATCAATAATTATTTGCTTAGTTCAGTTTTATACCTGTAATGTTTCAGCGTAGTACATACAATAATTAACGAGGTAATAAAAGTTATTAGGAAGTGCAAGACCGTGGTAACCCGACCAAGTTTACGTTGGTACGAAAAAGCGACCGCGTAGTACATTATGCTGTCTTCTAAAATGTTTGGTATAACACACCTTACAAGTTCGGTACAGACGCGTACACTGTTAATTGGGTAGTTGCATGATATTGAATACTATATATTCTAGTAGATAATATATATCCACACATGTAATACAATAATAGAATTCGAAATCAAATTTGAAATCGGTCGAAAAATAAAAAACTTATAACTTATAGAAACTTTTTGTCTATCTCTTTCTCGCAAAACGAAGTTTTGCATGTAATTTATATGGCGATACTGAACTATGACGTCACAATTCAGTATTTCCCTCTCTGTCTAATTGAGAGCTTTGAACGCTCATATCTTTTCAATTTTTGAAAATATTAAAAAACTGTTTATACCAAGCTATTAGTGAGGTAAAAAAGCTTTAATTTAAATAATAAAAAAAAATTAGTCAACTCGCGGATTTTACTTTGTTCTATAGACTTTGTTTTCTTTTTTACCATGGTCCACAGTTGAAGTTAAATTTACAGAACTTCGACTGGTAGTAGAAATTGATATGTCTTCTGGGTTACGATGCTGTATGTCTTCAGAACTGCCATTGCCGGAAGACGATTTCTTAAATGTGTTTTGTTTGTCTTAAAATTTGTAAAGATGGGGTCATGTACTTAATATCCTTTCTTTGTAACTCATATTTAACGCATATTTATCAAATATTTTCTTTTGTACTTTTCTGTCTACTTGAGGTTTTCGTCCTCGCCTTTTCCTAGCGTATAGATTCTGTAAAATAACAATAAATCGGCATTACAGATGATTGTGACATATGGATCACTAGGCACCTATATTGTATCGGTATAATTTGTTGAAAACTAAAATTGCTTTCAAGAAAGTTAATAAAATGTACAGAATTCATAAAAAATAGATAAAAGTTTTCTTAATTTCACTTTTTCAGTACAATGTTTTTTTACCTTTTAAGCTAAGTATAAATGAACGATACTTTTTTTTTTTTGCCAAACCAATTGTAGTTACAAACATTGCAAATTATGTATATAAAAGCTCTTAAAAAATGGCATTAAACCGATCTACGTACATATTGTATAATACTTACAACAATCACTCACGAACTGGAAACAACTGTGATGATAAATGATCAATAGTAGGTACACTGTAATAGCGCAGTGTATCTACTATTGATAATTATTGATTCCCGTACGCAAAATACGCGCATTGACGTGGAGTTGCGGACACCAAGCCCGTATTACCTATTGATTTCTACATCCGTGCACATGTACAGTAATACATTGGGAAACCGACTGAACAAATTCTATGATGAAGGGAGATGTGTCCGCGAAAAAACGACCAAAAACATATCTACCCTACATTTTTGATGCTAATGGTGATTACATGATTGACTAAGCTTTTTGTATTGTAATAATAATAAAATATATATATATAAAACGTAAACAAAGTGTCTCATTACTTTTTTGGTGCCAACCTGATACAACTTAATTAGGACATCTTACAGCAATAATTAAAAGTTAAGCGAGAAGCCTTCGCGCCTAACATATCCGACTCGCAAACTGGCGCCATGTACTGGCACTGAGCCTAACATAATATTTTTTTTTTCTTTGACATATCTCGTGACCCTTGGGTCCCAGACCTTCGGAAGGGGCCGAAGTCAACTCGTAGAGGTCCCCTTAGACAATTTTAAATGACGAGGAGGCACCACTCGACGATTATCCCTGTACCTATGTACTATGCAAGTGCACCCAAGAACAACCCCTGGTTGGTGCAGGACTATTGCAGAACATGGAAATAAAATGTATTGGGTTATGAGTTTGGGTGGCTATAGTGGATTGGTAACCTTGAACTATGGAAGGACTATGTCCCTTGCCTGACCAACGATAATATAATATAATATTCACAGATAAAATGGCAGGCGGTGACTTGTATCTCTCTTGGTCTGGCTCCTCATCCTAGACCTGTTCCTGTAAGGTAAACTCTACCGGCACGGGCCCAGAGTTCGGAGCGCGCAAGCCCCACCACGACGTTAACATAGAAGAGATATGGCGGTGGGGTCATTATTATTAGTATTTATTTGTCAGATAACATGATCCATTATGGTTAGTAACAACAGGAGCTTATAAACCATGTAATAAGATAATGATAATAATATCTTATAATGATTTTGAATTAGCTGTTTAATCTAGTTCCTTGAATTTACCACAGAGCTTGCAGACGCTGCTTCGGCTGCTGCTAGAGACGGTATTGTCAAAGGTAAGCCCCGGATACACTAGGGAACATTTTGTCCCGCAACATGACGCGCAACACAAAATATACGTGACGCTGCAACGTTGCATAGTGTCCCGCAACATGACCCACAACATTTTACGTGACGCGGGACATGTTTCTTGCTCCCGCTCCGAGAGCGAGCGCACGGCGCGACATTCTCTCGGGACATTCACGAAGTTGCCGAGCGCCATGTTCCGCAACATGTCGCTCCATTTGTCCCCTAGTGTCTTCGAGGCTGTATCCATTCAAACTAAAGTACGTTTAAATGTGTATGTTAAAGTTTGTGTGATGTGATAGATGTAGAGGAAAATTAAACCAGTGCCTTCTTATTGATTTTTTTTTATTATTAATGTCTTACAACAAAATTGTTTTGTTTGAACTGAAATGTTTTTTTTTTTTATGGCATTGGATGTATGAAAGTGAGAACCTATTCTACTTATAATAATAATCATCACAGATTATAAATTTACCTTTCTAAGTATTAAGTTCGGTCTTTGTACAGGAAATAAAGTTTTTTTTAAGGCGAATTGCTCGCCTAAACACTTACAGTGTATTAAACAATGATTTTAAATTAAGTATTTTTTATGCCTTTTGTACAGACGCCTGCACATCAAGCTAGTACACAATCTGTCAAGTTTCTTTAATAGATTTTCAACTTTATAGGCTAAAGCATTAGGTTCAAAGTTGATAGAGAAAAATTTTAGTTTCGGGTAGCTTGATGTCCTGGCATCTGTACATTTAAAAATACGAGATTCAAGTATTGTACACTATTTCTTCAACTACGTCCAATTGCAATTTAAAACTTTTTTGACATGAATCTCGAAATAATAGAAACTGGAAGTTGTCTTATACAATATTAAGATATAAACTATGAAATTGTAATCTATTTACTTTAAAATTTAAAGTGAGCAACTTTACAAATAACATCACAGATTTGCCAGTTACAGGGGTAAATTTTGTTCATATATTTCGACTTGGTAGCTACCCTTCGGTATGGAAGCAGTACACAAACAAAAACAAAAAATCTAAACAAATAGTAATGAAAACAAACTTATGTATCTAAAGAATAAGATGAAGAATCATAACAAGTACAACAAGATGATGAATGTATGTGTGAATAGCAATGGAACTTATGCAACATATTACAAATAATCAAGAGGAACTTAAAATTAATCATACACTTAACATACTTGTCAAATAGTTTACAGTCTTAGAACGATGAGGCTTGCTAAACTAAGAAGTGTTAGTATTTCTAACACTGGGAACAAATTCGGTTCAACCATGCGTTTGGAGTCTTAATAAAGTTGTCGCATAAGCACCACTTCTATATACACGCACCACAAGGTTGCACAAAAAAAAAAAAACAAATTAACTTTCACTGTGGTTTACTCGCGAACTAGCGAGTGTAATTTCAAGAAGTCCCGTAACTCTACCATTCTTCTTCAGGCTCCAGACCTTGATCCACTGCGGCTGAAGCATTGTTGAAGTCCTGGCGAGCAAGTCATGTTGTTATCATTATTATTGAGACAACACAAATGTTGTTTTATAAAATATCACTACCAAATATTTCCGATCATGATCACCCTGTTGATGATCAAAAAAAAAAAAGAACTTTACCGCGATTGTCGACATTGTTAACGACAGGCGTATTACTGATCGGGAATACTCGAAAAGCATTTTCGTTCGTCAACACTGTGGACGATCGAAATAATTTTTTCCCGTTCGTCAACAGTGGACAAGGTATCGGGAATATTCGAACACTACAAGCTACATTCCTAATCAATTTTACTTTCGTCCACTTACATATTCATCTCTCTTGTTTGCGTGAACAATAAGGGAATAATTTAAGTAACAAACAGTACAACAACTAGCATAATTGTTTTCAACCATCCACATAGATCAAAAGGTAATGTGGAATTAAAAGTGCCTGAAACATTACTTACTCTTATATCACTGCCGCCGTATTTGTTGCCCTTATAAGAGGCAGTACCACCTCCTTGCAAGAAGTCTGGAACAGTTTGATCTGCCTGTTTTAGAATCTTCGCCAAATCAGCCACAAGTCCTATGTCCTGCACAATAACATACCGTAAGTACATTAGACAGGTACCTAGTAAGGAAAAACTTTAAATCTATTAGAGGAAGAAACATTGCTCTAATTTTACAATGTGGGTTTCTAGAATTCAAAATGATGCATTTGAAAATGTTTGTTGGTGTGTTATCTTTGAGATAGCATGATTCTCGCGGGTTCTGCATGCTGCAGAAGTCCGTCCAAAACCGAAGATCACTAACCTACTGACCGCCCCAGGCTGATTAATACGATAAATGTTTTCGTGCCCATGCCGCGTTTATCAAACAAAAAACGAACATAGGTCGTTTTTTTTTTTTCACTGCTCAACATTATTCTTCATAGGTATTTATTTTTCAATTTACGAGCTGGGCGCTGAGGGCACGGCATAGTGACACACTAATAAATTCTGTAATATTAAAATGAATTTAACTACCTCTGGAATAAAAAAAAAAACTGGTGGACTTACTTGATCGGCATCAAAGAAAGATACGGCCATTCCTCTGTTGCCCACGCGACCGGTTCTGCCGATTCTGTGCACGTACTCGTCTATACTCTTTGGCAGATCGTAGTTGACGACAATGTCGACGTTCTTTATATCTGTTTTAGAAAGTAATAACATGTAATACAGGGTGGATTTTTGAGACTGAGCAGTAACTTCTTAACCATTGTAGTTACAGGAAACGTTTTTAGGAATGTGTGCTTTACTTTTTGAATAATCACTAAGTGCATTCAGATTTTAAAAAAATGGTAGGCAGCTAGAAAATCATCATTTCTCACATCTATGATACCAATCAATGTAGTTTATAAGTATGATTTAAAAAACTTCTGGAGCAACTGCAGTTAGAGTACTAGAAAACCCACAAATTGCAAAACACTTGATGGATTTATTTCACACCGATCATTCGTCATATCCACACTATTTTACAATACTTATGAAAAGGTGCTCCCTCACCAGGAGCATTCGTCTGTAATGTAACATTTCAAATTCGATTTTGAGCATTACATTACAATACTACCTGCCTGACTGACGAGCATTCGCGTGTAATGCAACATTAAAGATTGCGGGGCGGGGAGCGCTCCGCGGCCCGCCGGACAAATTACAATTGGAGCGCATTGATGTTACAAGTTGTATCAAGGTATTACACATTGTATCATTACAAGGTGCGCGCTTTAATGCTCGATTTTCCTCCCTCACTGATGTAATGCTCGACTCTGTAACGTTACATTACACGCGAATGCTCCCGGTGAGGGAGCGCCTAAAAGAAAATTATACAATAGTCAAGCCCATCACTTCATTCATAAATGTTGCTTAAAGTTAACTAGTGATTAGCGACTGTTTAATCGTACATTTTTTACGTTTAAATGTGACTTAACTTTAATTATCGTTTATAAATAAACTTCAATAACATTTACCTCGATTTTTTTTCGCTAAATTTTAATCGATCGTGGACAAAATGATGTTGAAATTAATGTTTGGAGTTGATACTAGTTACTGTTTGTTTTTAATTGATTACTGCCGTGCGATTCTGTAAAAATCTCACCGTGAAAACTTGGGTGAAGTAAGTCGTCAATAGTGTCAATCCCTAGCATCAGCATGACTCACAGCTCACTTCACCTTAGTTATCACGGTGAGATTTTTCCAGAATCGACTGGCTGGTAACAAATGTTTAGATTGCTTAGATCTCAACTTACTTTTTAAGGCCAATCAAATTGAGAATTTTGTGTTTTTTTACATTATTAATGTGATTCGTGGGATTAAAACTTTGAAATTACCTAGTCCTCTGGCAGCTACAGCGGTGGCCACAAGGATGCAATGCCGACCGCTCTTGAAGTTGTCGAGGGCCTCCTCACGTTCGCGTTGCATACGGTCGCCGTGGATCGATGACGTCATCATCTGTTGCTCTGATAACATGGCCGCAATGAAGTCAGCGTTGCGCTTCGTCTCCACAAATACCAAAACGCGCTTACCATCTGAAATTGTTAAGATAACGAATCTTTTAGCATTGTTACTGCATGGTAGTTTGACTATCAAACATTTGATGAATCGTTTATCATATTGTTGTAATTTGGTTTTGCAAGTCATCAGAGAGCTCAAGAAGCGAATTGAAATTAAGTCTGAATCGCTGTCGCCGGATACGATGAAGAGGAGTATATACATATTATTGTGAAAACGCAATGCTCACCATTCTCTTCTATTAATTTCTTCAGTGTTGTTTGCTTTTCATATTTGGTAACTTGGTGGAATATTTGTTCTACGTCTGCGCTCGCGCCTCCCACTATACCGACGGCGACAAACAAGTAGTTGTTCAGGAACCTGCCGGCTAGATGTTGGATGTCTTCAGGAAACGTCGCCGAAAACATGAGTGTTTGGCGTTCTTTCTGCAAAAGAGAAAACAATATTCCTCATTAATTATTTGAAATCACGCCTAGATTCGTGCCAAAAACATGATACAACAGAAAACCTGCAGCTGCTGCTAGCACTTAGTGTGCATTTTATATGACTGTATGTATGATGTAGCAATCTTATGCCACATATATGTATACTAAAATATACACGTGTAAAAAGGCAACGAAGTAAAGAGTCACTTGTACTCGCCCTCATTGTAATATTTTTTTCTATTGGACCATACCTGAGAGAACCTTTGGGTTACGGAGATATTGAAGGTCAAAATTTCGACTTTTACTGACATTTTTACGAAAACAATTTTTTAATGTCATAAAACTTTAAATACCCCTACGATCCCTGTACCGTTGCATGCACGCAGCACAGTGTTTTACGTGTTACATTGCGCATTACCGCAACGCGCAAATTTTCACACTAAAAATAAAAGTCGTTTCCCAGCAATTATTTTTGTGCAATGGTTATACTTAGTTTGATTTACAAAATGCGCAGTTGACGGCTATGTGATGATTCTTTTTACAACCTGTATTTCTGCTCAACCCAAACATAAAAAAGAGCCACAATATTTCCATTTTATTTGCCAGGTTGTTGTTATTTAAGAATACCCGACAACGCGCCGCGAAATATCTATATTACAGTGATAAGATTGCAATTGTAATGATTGACGCGTCATAAGTCAACGTGATATGCGATAAATATAAATAACATAATACAAAAACAAAACAACCAACTTCAAAAACCAACACTACAAAGTGAAAATAATTATAATTTCCATGTCTTTGGTTCTGTATTTTTGTTTCTTGCCACCAACTTAACGCTGGCAAGAAGTTTTATAACATCATCAACATACACAAAGGGGATTAAATACGTATTATTGAAGTTAACCGAAACACTACCAAAGCTTTATATAAAGTTAGTAGTTTTATATAAAGTTAATAAAACATTTAAGGGATTAACCTGCAATCTTCCTCTACCAAATGAAAAAAGAATCACGTAAATTGATTGGCCCAGTAATCATGGAAAAATCGGTATTACATGCATAGAAAAAAAGCTCGCCGAATGTCTCCTCATTCGGCGAGCTTTTTTTCCTTTTTTAGAAGTCTGTTAAAAGTAACACTTACAAGTGGCACCATGGTAGGGTGTTCCATCATCTTCTCGACGCTGGGAATGAATCCCATGTCCAGCATGCGATCCGCCTCGTCGAGTACCACGAACCGGATGCTATCGAATGACACGCGGCTGCGGTCCACGAAGTCATGCAGACGACCCGGCGTCGCCACCAGGATGTGGCATCCTCTCTATAACATACAATAGTAATGTCAGATCCAAAGTCCTACCACCTATAAGGTCCTGCTTGAGAACACAATATCTAAATAACAGCATAGGAATCTCTGATAGGCTCTCGCTAGGGAATGCAATCTTGAAGTTGTGTGCTAAAGATCGGTCATTCATCAAATAACAGATTTATGACATTGATTTTTCCTTATAAACAATGATGTGGACATACTAGTTATTTTCATTGTATTTTTTAGTAGTTTATGCGTCATTTAGTAAGATTGTAGGTACTTACAGAAATATTGTCGCCTTGATGGCGAACGGCTGTCCCGCCGTAAGCGACGGCAATTTTCAAAACAGAACCATACGAGAACTTTCGTGCTTCATTGAATATTTGCAGTGTAAGTTCACGGGTTGGTGCAATTATTACAACCTGAAAACATGATTATGTATGAAAAATACAACCAATCAAAAGTACTGAAATAGTAAATGGAAAGTAATTTACTTGTGGTTGAGCACATCCATTTCCTACAACAATGAGTTCACGTGTGTCTTGCAGCAGCGTGTTTATGATCGGCAGCAGGAAAGCAGCCTGGAATGGAACAAACAATTTTTTACCTTTCAATATTTAAAAAGAATCATACAAGTGCGAGTAGGTCTCGCGCCCTGAGGGGTTCCGTCACAAAGCTGTGACCGGCTGCCCGCGGCTTCACTTATGTGATACGGCCTACGAATTTGCAATTCCGGATTGAAGGACAAACTGGAGAGTGGACCAACTTGAATGAAATAAAGTTAATGTTACTTCAAGATCTCCTCCTCAAATGGAGAATGGGTAAGACCATACCCAGACACAAAGTTAATTGTAGCATTATGAACTATGTTGATCTTAGCTGCCCTCATGGAGTAGTTTAATTAATCCTAAGACAATGCTGTCTTAGGAAGAATTAAAAAGTACCTTGTAGGTTTTGATTTATTTTCGAGTGTAAAATGGCCGTATTTTTATTTATTTCATTGTCTTAGCTTGATTTTGAAACAAAATCAAGCTTACTTAAATATAATATGTTATATTTAAGTATTTCATACCAATTTCAACTTGATAGGCAGACAATGGAATAAGGGTTCAGTTTTTTTTCCTTTTGAGATACGGAATCTTACAAACAACTAAAAACATTACTTCAGTAAAACACAATGGTACAGTATTTTGTAAATAACATGGTTACAAAATCTATCTAAAACAAGAAAAGATTAGAAACAGAAAGGAGGAACAAGAACTGGAGCTAATTAAAGCTTATCTAATTTATTTACCGTTTTCCCGGATCCAGTCTGTGCGCAGCCCATGAGATCCCGGCCACCCATGATGATTGGAATGGCGTGTTTCTGAATAGGCGTCGGCTTCTTGTATCCAGCCTTCAATATGTTGTCCAGCACATACTTCCTTAAATTTGCAGTCTCGAAGCTATCAATGGCACGCGGCGGATTTTCACCGCTCACCTATAAGTATTAAAATATAATTTGTGAAATGAAAATAGTTGCATCGGTTAAAATCATGAATTCAAATCTTAATCTAACTCGTCTAATACTTCAAGGTCCTAATAATCCCACAGTTATTATCAGTGATCGGAGTAGGTAGATTGATTTTTGGTACTTGTATCATAAATGCCCACAGAAAGAATAACATGGATAAGCTATTTTCCCGGAAAGCAATTCAGGTATTTCTGGATCCGATTAAATATTGTTAATGTTGGTAGTGATATTATTACTACTCAATTCAAAATTTAAAGGTAGGTATCAAAACTAAATTCATTTATTATTTATTTGAATAATAAAAACAATTTTTGAGCAATTCCAGAAGTCAGTATGTACACAAGCAAGGGTCAGGTAACGTTTTAACAACACAGTAACAAACAAAGAAGCGCACTCTACAAACCGAAGTAAATGAGTGAGCTACCTGGCATGTCGTTGGTGGGCGTACGCATTGTTTTGATAACCGGTTAGTGGCACCACCCATGATCCTTTGTTCTGATTGGTCGCTGGGTTGTGTCAAATCGTGACTGTGCCGTTAAAAAAAATAATATAAAGAATATAATATTATTGCTCATTTTAACACAATTCCTACCTATGTTCCGGTTTTTTTTTTGTTAATAATTAACCAATTCCGAAATTACGGAGGAAAGTCCATATTAATATATACTTTTCGGATCAATGACCTCATTTCAATCTACCTACTCCGATCACTGGTTATTATAGATAAGATTAATTCTTGTTTTACAGCTTTTTATTAACCCCCGAAAAAGAGGGGTGTTATAAGTTTAACGTGCGTATCTGTGTGTCTGTCTGCGCCATTGTAGCTACCAAACGGATTTTTTTTTAACAGTTACTTGATCGAGTGTTCTCAGCTATGATTCAAGAAAATCGGTTCAGCCGTATGAAGATTATCTCTTTTCTAGTTGATGAATTCATGTGAGCAACTTTCACAGGTCTGATTGAGTCGAAATTTGGCATTTCGTTACTTCAATTATATTAGAAGAACATTATGTAGTAACCTTGAACTGCTGTGCTGCAGCATCACCTGGAATTTGCTAGATATTCAACTCCCTCAACTTACAGTAGAGGTATCGTGTTTGAGCTCCTTGGAATGGTCTCATTGAATAGGTTATAGATAGATGGTGACCAGGGGCTGATGATGGAGTAGGAATGAGAAATGAGAGGGCTGGAAAAAATGGTCCCCATGGACAATAACACCAAAACATGTCATTAGATAGGCATTTTAATAAAGAGCAATAAGTACTTTAGCGGTTCTTTTCAAATCACTGTGAAAAATTTACAATGATGTTCCATAGGACATACCTGGATGGTAGATAACGGAATACTTGAATAGCTACTAGTAAACCCATCGAGTGTAGGCTCATTGGATGTATCTCAACGAATCCTATTCATTTTACGTAATGACGAGGACCTGATGACTGACCTGGACACTAGATAACGGAACTCTTGAATAGTAAGCCTCTCGAGTGTGGGCTTATTAGATGTGTCTCAAATAATACTGTTAATTTTACCTGATGACTGACCTAGGCGCTAGATAGTGGAACGCTTGAATAGCTACTAGTAAACCCATAAAATGGCTATTGAAAAAACTTTTTAACGAAAAAAAAAAAAACGTCTTCCAAAAAACACTACAAAGTGAATAATAACTTTTTTAAAAGCTGGTGGCAAAAAACTAAAATACAGATCCAAAGACACCGGACTTTCGAAATCTAGTTATTTTTAGCTTCGTTTCTAGTGACAGTGTATTGTAAAACAAGCTACTGTTAATATGACGCAGCATGGTGATAATTCTTAAGCAACTAAATTTGTGATATGTCTACCACACTGCCACCTTGTAATAAATCGTCGATTAAATGAAAAAATTACATTTTTCAAATTTATTGGAAAATAAGGTTAATTAGTTAAAACGAGTCTCTATGCAACATTATTTTATATGGATAAAAGAGACTTTATAAAATGTATCTTACTTTATTGATTTGATTATTTTATTTATTTAGTAGCTTGGGATTAAGCTGCTCCAATAGGTCTAGACAGTGAATGTTGTTTATTTTTTATTTTGCTGATTTACACTTTGGTTTTTTTTTTCTTTCTTTCTAAATATCTATTTATATACAGAATGACATGAACATTTACTGTTTAAAGTCTTATATTATTTTAATTATTGTGAATGTGAGGACTATGTGGTTGTTTCCGTTTTAGTCATGGTCTGGCAGTTTGAGTGGTGTATGTGGTCTACACAAATGTCCTGTAAAATAAATAAAAGTATGTGAAAACAATGCCTTTTATTCATTTTAGACATCATGTTCCATAGAAACATTTACTGCTTAAGACCTACACAATCGATATCTAAATAGAAATAGTGTTAGTTTGTTTTTTCAAAACGACCGGGTTCGATTCCCGAGCTGAGTACAGGTTTTTTTTAAAATGTATGAATGCAGTTTTTCTTGTTACTAAAATCGATGTCATAGTTCCTAAGAACAGATCTTCGTATATCTTATAGTTTCAGACTTTCCCATACTGACCGCTCTGAATGAGCCACCCTGTATATGTCGAATTGTTGAGCTCCTTAAGTTCTGAGTTGAGCTGCACGGTTACTGACGAATGCGTGTACTGACTGCACAGGTCCACTCAGTGTGGTTCTTTCCTCAAAAGACCACTTCAGACACCAATCTACATGGTCCAAAAAGATTATATCCGGATTTTTATATACACATTGACATTGATGAATTTTATATAAACAATGACATGGATATTTACTTTGTAAAGTATCTTATTTTTATTATTATTACTGTGAGTGTGAAGACTATGTGGGTCATTTCTTTTTTTCGGTTTTCCTTCTTAGTTAGTTTTAATCATGATCTGGCAGTTTGAGTCATTTATGCGGCCTACCCAAATGTCCTTTCATTGGTATTGTTCGTCGAATCGTAAGGCTCCTCAAGTTCTGAGTTGAGCTGCACGATTTTTGACAAATGCGTGCACTGACTGGACAGGTCCGCTCAATCTGTGTGGTTCTTTACTCAAAAGACCATTTCAGACACTAATCTACATGGTCTTCACATTATCTGACCAAGATTATGTCTGGACTTTAAAAGAGACTGTGACCTCTGAGTTTGTTTCGGCCTTTCTTCTCAGAGTAGTCAGATAGGAAACGCCGACCTCATCTAGTTTAAAAAATATGATTGACATGTAAGTGTTTGTACAAACCTACTTACAGAAAATAAATCATTTATCATTTAGTAAGTAAGGGTTACTTTTAAGATAAGAGGTTTTCTTAGTGATTGTTAATTTTAAGTGGATGTGCTTATTCTTTAAATACATCAGTTTATAAAAACAATTTACTTAATAAAACCATTTCTCCTTTATTATGTTTGACTTTTTAGAAAATACGTGCTGCAATATTCTTTTATTTATGTAGAAAAATGACATTTCTTGCTAAGAATGCCCCCTTTTTTAATACATTAATTAAAATAATCACACCATCTTGATCCTTGTGTAAAAACCTTTAAAATTAATAACACTTATATAACACTTATATTTAATATGCAACTTTAAAAAATTAAAAAAGAAATTATAAAACAAAACTTTAAATGCATGTAGTGTAAAATTTGTTATTTTGTAATAATGCCACTTTTCTATTTAACCGACGAAATGTATCAACTGCATCTATAAAATAATTTCAACATATTCTAATATCATATAGTCACCTATATTTTTATAGGTTAGCATGTGAATCTACTGTAATTGAAAATAAAATGACTTTATTGTCATCAAAACAAACCCAACTACCTACCTATCAACCTATCTATTTATTGTAACCTAACCTCAAAACACTTTAAAAGCTGTTTCTGCATCATCTCCGGCGCTGCGGGAAGTGCAACCCCTACACCCTTACCAAAGTATAAAGAGGGGAAGTAAGTTATCTTCATACAAACGCACCGCGCGCGGCTTGTATGTGTGCGCCAAAGTATCTATGCGCGCCGCACGCACACTTAAACAAAATCTCGACCCGTTTCTCACAGCGCCAGTCGGGGCTAACACCGCACGAGGTTCGCGCGTCGCGGCTTTTGTTTATGAACAAATAAAAGATTTACATTTTTCACCGCCCTGCCCATGCTTTCCGAAATTATATTTGCAAAAGTTATTTATAAGGATGCGGATATATTACACATTAAAGTTTAATAACAAGGCGTTTCGTAATAGTCGAAACCGAAGAAAGTATTTTTCTGTAGCTAATTTGTAATTTTGTAATAAATGTGTGATTCAATAGATATAATGTTTGTATTAATTAAAAATAAAAATAAATATGGTCCTTTATGTGTACAAATACTACATTGTGAAAATAAAAAAAAATAACTGACTAGTATATAATTATACTAAACAGTTTTTTGTATTTTTTTTTTTTACGATGATATATATGATATACGAGCTCTTAGTGTATAAATATTTGTTAGCGATTTGGGTGACAACCGAATCTGACGAAGAGCGGACAGTCGCGCCCCCACCGCCCCGCGGCGCGCCGGATTATTTTATCCCTTTTTTTTTATAAATAATACTGCTCTGAATCTTGAATACATTTCTGTATTTGTTTTACATTTCTGTGTTGGTTTGCACTGAATTAAAATTTTCCTAAAAGTGACAACCCTAAGACAGTAGGCAATTATATCGCGGATTAGGCCGGAGATAGCCTACTTCCCCTCTTTATACTATGCCCTTACGTAACAAAGTATATGTGCCTATGGTTTGTTACAGTGGGCGGGGGGTTGCTCTTTCTTCGGGCCTCCGGTTTTTATACAACGTGTAACGTTAAATGCGCAAAACCTCAGACACCCCAACTGATTTTTAATTCAATTGACCTATTTCAGAGAGAAAATAAGTCATTAAGAAACTTGTAAAGGTTTTATGTGCTGTTTTAGTTTTACTGTCCATTCTGATCGTTTCTTGCGTCTGCGACGACGCTTTACCGAGGGAGGAGTCGTCACTGGGCCGCTGCGCCGCACTGACATTGGCTTGCTTGACCTATTAATAAATAGACACGGCAACGTTTTTAATGAAGATTTTTTGAAAAATGTGACCTATACTAAAAAGTGGTTCAATTAATTCTGCTCGTTATTCTGATCAAACTATTTTCAGGTTTTGCGCATTTAACGTTACACGTTGTATACACTCTAAAGGCCCTTTCCCACGACAAGATCCCGTTTTTTGCAGGATCCCATTTAGTGGTGTATATGTTTAAATATACATATTCACACAAGCATCCAGTTTCCCGGATACTGCAAACTTAGGCCCCTTTCCCACAGCAAGATCCCGTTTTTGTGGGTATCAGCCAAAAGACTACGTGTAGTCGGGGGGTACCCCCCTGATTCAGTTTTGGAACAGATTCGACCTATTCAGACCATGAAGTGTCGTCCCTCAGTGGTGGCCAGAAAAGTGTTGGACATCGGGAGTAATTGGTAATTGATGACGACTATTATACGTACTGCTAATTTTCATGAAAAAAGAATATGATTTATTTAGTTGTGGAATAAAAAAGTTTGATGGCTAATTTTGAGGCTGGAATTTCATTTTATAGATGGATGTAAAATCTCTAAAATATATAAAGCAGCCCGATAGATGCTGAGTAATCAATTCAGAAGTAAATATATTTATCCATAGCTCTGAGTCATATTAATTTATGATCGTAATTTGACGCTGGTTTTTTTATATTCTGTTGGAATAGTAAAGATGATGAATTAATATACTACAAGCTGTTCTATTAACTCCTTGCCTACATATAAAAAAGATGTTAGGTTACAGGTGCTAAAGAAAACTTGTTGCTCCACTCATAACCCTTTTAAATTTTTAAACTTTTTTCATCTTTTAATGGCCTAGCAACATTTACTAAAGTATTAATTCACAATACTAGTTGGACCACTTTGGTCAAGGTTACAAATGACGCTACTAGACATTTGACCTTGCAGTAAAGTTCAATAGTTATTTTAATTTGTATCAAGTTTTTTTACAAGGAACTTAATAGATCTCAATAATTATGAATCAGAATTGAGATCTGAATACAGTTAGAGAGAAGTAAACTACTCACTTTAACAGCAATACAGTCAAACTTGTCAAAGTTGATGCCAGAGCTAATGGTGCTGCTGAAGATCTCTTGCTCATCTTCAGTAGGCGCGGGCGGCACGTACGTGACCGGCGGCTTCTTGGGCTCACCGTCTTCAACCGAGCTCTACCGGAGGGTCGTCTCCACACACGCTCCCCGCCCCCGCCACCGCCGCCCCGACCGCCACCGCGCCCTCCGCGCCCGCGTCCGCGTCCACGCTCGCCACGATCTCGCCTATCTTCTCCATCGCCTGACGATATGATTATAAATCACTATAGTATAATATATTCAGCCTATAATGTTCCCACTGCTGGTGCAAATCAATCAATAAAACAATAGATGACTGGGCTAGTG
>OX451401.1:9098136-9126001 GCA_949629135.1 Eremobia ochroleuca | reverse complement strand
ATTCAAGGTAATGATAAAGGTAGGTAGTTTTAAGTACCTACTTAGAATTTCAAATTTTTTTTAGTGGGCTGCATCATAAAAGTCGAGAACATCATTGTTTAGGCATCGGCATCATCAATGTATGGCCAAATTAGAAAACTTTGTTTAGTAAATGTAAAAAAGCGTAGCAAACTGACTGAAGGTTACACTAAGTACTAGTAGATGACTGTAAAATCTTCAGACCAATATTTTTGTTATGATTTGAAACGAATAAATTGATTTAAGGGCAAAATGTTATTGATGCCAACAACCACCTAATATTTCCAGTAAAGTAAATTTTAGAGAAAAGATGATAAGTACCGATTTTCTACTAATACCTACAGCAAAAATTCGTTGGAGTAGGTACTCTTTTTAAAAATTATTTGAGTAGCTCAACTCAAAATATCGTCTAGGAAGTAAGAACAGACACGAAAAAATTCATCCAGGAAGATACTAAATTAACATTTGGAGTGCTGTTTATTGTTGAAAAATCTTTTAGTAATTCAATGAAAAACAAAATGATACAACCGGCACCGGCTTTTGTCAACTAATCACCACGTGCAGCTAACATTCAAATAAGGCAAGTTCGTTTTACTCTAAAGATCAAAGAAATTAAAAATCTTACCGATAAAAGCTTAATCTAACGTCGGTTGCGTCGTATTTAAGATGAACGATACAATTTTTTACAACAGAACAAAGACAGAAGCCGCCAATAACGCAAGACGCCAGCAATGGCGGAAGAAGATAAAGGGTTGCCACTGCCAAGCCAAATGTTTAAATGAGTGTTTCCAGTCATAAATAATAAAAACGCTGTCAATGTTGACAAAACGCACGACTTTTTTTTTCAGAAAATACGGCATACGGCAGTCCCCCCATTGCCGTATCACAAAAAACGGCAATTGACTATACGTGAAACGAACCGTTTTTCACTAGCGTAATTTTTTTCCTTAAAATACGGCATGCTATAGGTACTGTGACATACGGCAGCTCAGATTTTTACGATAGCAACACTGTTTTCAAAATACCGGGTCACTTGTAAAAATATGTAGAACATTCCAGAGTTTGGCGGAGACTTCTAGTTAAAATTTACCTGTAACGATGTTATTCAACATTCTGGAATACATAATCGACTATTCCTGGTTTAAGTTTCAAATTATTAGAATAGTATGCCAGGGATATACTTACATATAATCGGTTGTACACTTGTTTACTCCTTATTGACAATGAGGGGCCCGTTGTTTTGAAACAATCGTTGACGTTAGACGTGTGACTTTTGCGTGAATCATTATACCGTGTCTATTCGAAACATTTTCGTGCTATAGCTGAACGTTTTAAATACGTTGCGCACTATGGGTAGAGGGAAGACGTTGAACATAGAAGAGAGAACTAAAATTTCTACTCTTAAATCAGAAGGATATTCCAGAATGATTCAACGGAGTAGTTGGGCTGTAAACAATTATCTGCGAGACCCAGAAAATTACGGAACAAACCGCAAAGCACGTACAAAGGTGAACGCACATTTATCCGAGCCGACCGTATCCAACGAAACGAATTTTAGAATTCTGTATATGAAACCTTATGAAACCTCGCTCAGTTGCCCGCTTCGCATCGTCCGAATCTGGAAGAAGCCCAAAATTCCTAGACGAATTTGGATGAAGTCATCAGATTCGGCGCGGCTTATGCGGTCGACTCGACCGATGCGCTCGCATTCTATCAGTTGCGTACGACAGAGCAGCGCGCGAGAACTACTACTTCATTGTTTTGTCTTCGGCGCGGTCGATTGTTTCGGTGCGGATATGTGTGCGAGTAGAGATGGGTTTATGGCCTGGCAAATTGGGCGCTTTGAATAAACGCCGGATAAATGCCCGTAAACGCCCAATAAATGCCTTTTGCCTGGGCAAAAACTTTAACAGAACTTTTTTTACATTTTTCATTCAAATTATTTGATTAAATTCATATTTGAGTGTGCAGAACAGATTAATTGGTCCAAATAGCGACGTAAATACAAAAAAATCGATTCCTAGGGGTATCCGAAAATACCCCATATAATTATGTTCCGCGATTTTTAATAGTCTAGATTTGATTTTTTTTTTTTAATTTTTGGGGAACTTCTTCGGGGACATCTTTAAAAATTTATAGCTTTTTTTCGACAAGCTCTTTTATTATTTTTTATGCGATGGGACTGTCATGAAATACCTTTTCATGGATTAGGTTGGCACAAAAGTAATGAGACACTACAAAACTCCATACATTTTCTTTATCTGGTCAATTGTTTTTGATAATATTCTAGAGTGTTGTAATGTGGGGAAATATAAAGGCGCCCTCGCGATCGGTTTAGTAAGTTTGAAGAAAAAATGGACGAGCGACAAATTCGAACACTGTTCTTATACGAGTACTTTTTAGGCATCTCGCCCACGGCGACTTTTTGTAGCGATGCTGTCGCGCGTTCGCATCGATACAGTCGCGATGCGGTTGCTAGCTGTTTGCACTCGCTCACACCACGATTCTCAGTCGCGATGCAAACGCGATACTGTCGCGATGCAAACGTGTTTCAGTAACGACACAAAAATGCCACAGTTGCAAGATGGACTCCGTTGAGGCAACATTAGTCACGTTGTCTTTGGTGCTGGTTTTACAGCACTCGACCTGTCTTTGTTGCACTGATGCTCGGTTCTCCACATCTCCACTCACGCGCCACCCTCCCTCCGTTCTCTCCCCGATGTCGTCCGACACGGTCGCGCGTTTGCTTCGATACAGTCGCGATGTAGCGAGTAGCGAGTTGCCATCGCTTCTGTAGCGCGTTGCAAATGCGACTAACGCGCGGTAGTAGCGATGCTGTAATGCGTTTACGAAACGCGGAACAGCCTCGCTAGAAAAAGTCGCTGTGGGAGAGGGGCCTTAGGCACACAGTGCGCTGGCTGGGGCTGACAATATCAATACCGCATTGGGCGCTGGAAGTACAGACGCCAGCACATCAAGCTACCCGAAACTGTCAGATTTTCCCAATCAACTTTGAACCTTATGATTTAGCGATAAAGTTGAAAATCTATTAAAGAAATCTGACAGATTGTAGTAGCTTGATGTGCTGGCTTCTGTACAAGCCATGCGACGGTGTCCCGATGGCTTGACCGTTTTAAATGAGGATACAGGAGCCTTGAAAGTCAGCCACGTTCAGGACGACCAACCGCAGTGAATGATGATGATTTACGCCGCTAACTGCAGTCGAATCCGGATGCTACCAGTTGTGAATTAGTGGAAGCACTTAACTGCAGTCGCCACGCCGTGGAATACAATCTGCATGAGTTTGGGTATCGAAAAGTTTTGGCTCGGTGGGTACCGCACATCCTTACAGACGCCAGTCGTGCAGTCCGTGTCGCTATTTGTCAATCACTTTTGCTGCAACCCCGACGTAAATAGTTTTTGTCTGATCTGGTTACTGGAGATGAATCATGGATTCATCACGAGAACGATACACGTCGTGCTTTTTGACTGCCTCGAGAAGAAACGCCACCAACCCAACCGAAGTTGAGTCAAAAGAACCGCTTAAAAGTTCTGCTTTGCTGTTTCTGGGACGCGCAAGGCATGCTGTTTTATGGACTACTAGCTGGGGTAGCCGGCTTCGCTCAGGGAGTTGATATGAGATTGATTGGTTGGGGGTTGTAGAAGGAATAAACTTTACAACAACAACTTACACCACAACTTACAACAGCAACTACAACAAACACACACAACTACAACTTAACAATTTTTTTATTGAAAATACATTCTAACAACAAGTTTATAAACAACATTTTTCATTTTTCTGGGGTATGTATGTATGTATAAATTTTTCGAATTTCCTACTCAATGATCTAGGATGTTGCTGAATACTCACGAATGTTCCCAAACATTCCACAACATTCCAGAATGTTCTTGAATGTTGTGGAATGCTCTCGAATACTCTCGATTATTCTGGACTGTTCTAGAAATTTCCATAGGGCAAAAATCACTTCCTTTCTCCTTAAACAGCACCATTATATTTTCTTTACTCCTGTTTCATGTCTATTGTTATAGGTATATATTTATTTAGATTGGTATAATATACTTTACGTATGTATTTATTTTATCGTGTAAATAGTACACCACAGACTACCTACAATATTTGTCTCTCCTTCCCTTTTCAATCCATCCAAAGGTTGTCTTTAAAAGATCGCTCTTAGCGATAAGACCGCCCATTGTGTCACCCTTTGTAAAATTTCTATATTTATATCTGTAATCTATATGGTGTACATAATAAAGAGTATTCTATTCTATTCCAGCCCTTATATCTTCAAAAGTATGCCCGTCTGGTAAAAACGGGAACATTCTTCATGGACAGGAGATAGAGGGTTACTACACCATATAACTCCCTTGATCGTACCGGGACTCATTTCTAAGCTTTAGCGGCATGCACATTGCACACTTTCTTTTATAACATACATTGATTACACAATGAAACTATAAACGCTGACAAATATTCAACCCAGCTCACCAAACTATCTGCTGATATCAAGAAAAACCGACGAACACGAGTCAAATAGTTTTACTACACGATAACGCTCGACCTCACGTCGCTTTTCCCGGTATTTTTATGGCAGAGTAGTATATTACGTACAAAGACTATTGTAGGATCAAAGCCAATTACAAGACCACTTCATTTTTCATTTAAAGAGAGTTAATTAAATAATAATAATAATAATAATTATTATTATTATTTGATTATAATTTTAATTTACACACAAAATACTGACATCAAGTTTCATTTTAAGTTAAGTTCCTGCTTTATTTTTTACAAAACAAAGTTATTAGTTTTTGCGCCCAGTGATCGGGCATTTATTTGGGCGTAAACTCGTTTACGCCCAATATGCCAAGTTTATGCCCATTCTGCCCATATTTGTTTTTGCCCTCGACCCATCACTAGTGCGAGGCCTCCCCATTGAGATGGGATATAACAGGAGATGCCCTGTTATTCTATACACGGTTGTAGGTAGGTGCCAGAGCAGCCATCTTTGTCGCCAAGTTTCGTGGTAGTTCAGCTGTCAAATGGTTATTTATTTTTTGTATTATTGAGATTTGCGAGAAAATTACGAGGACTTTACCTTTAAAACTGCATGTAAATGTTGAAAAAACAGCAATTCAACATGCCTGTGTGTTGTATTGTGAAGTGTGGTGCAAGGAAGAATGAAAATCAACCTCAACTTTCTTTGCACAGGTTAGTAGACGGTTTTCATGCAATAACACATACAATAATAGACATTCGATGATATAATTGTAACGCGATCATGAATTTATGGCTAAAGTATTGATATTTGGGTGAATTTCCGTATAACAGACCTTTTTATTATTTTGTTAATTCATTCGTTTGTTTACAATAATATGTCATAATAGAATAGTGGTGTACCGTTGCCTAATAGTTTCCGGAACTAGTTCCTCCGCTGGAACGATATCGGTATATTCTGCTATGTTAACATAAATAGTCCTGCGTCTTATTAGCTCCCATTGACCTTGCTAGGTCCGGCCCGTGGTTCACAGCACCAAAATCAAAATATTTTCTTTCACATAAACCTACATGGGCACTTATGAAACGTCAGAAGCTAGATGCACGGTTCCAAATGGTGGTTTCCTATGCAGAAGAACCAGCGAGAAACTCCACGGTTACTCTTTTAAAAAGCAATTGGCTTTTACAATGTCTTCTATTTTTTTAAGTACCTGGTACTTGTTGACAGGCCTACACTGTCCTCCCCTACCTATTAACATTGTAAAAGCCAATTATTTTGAGTAACCGTGGAGTTTCTTGCCGACTCTTCTCCATAGAAAACACCAATTGGAACCGTGCACATAGCTTCTGACGTTTCCTATTGATTTTAGTTTCATATGCTAATATAATATAGCTGTAACCAAAATTATTTATTGATAAAAATACTTGCACTTTTTATAGGTTTCCTAAAAAGGAAGGACTAAAGAAAAAGTGGTTAGAGGCTATTGGTGAAGAAAATATTAATCCCTGACATAAAGAATGGTACCTCTGTTCACTTCACTTTGAAGAAAGCTGTTTCAATAGAACACTTGATGTAATGAGATTACATGATAACTCTGTTCCCACAGCATTAGTTAGAACGGACTATAAGTTAGTATACTATATTATGATCCAAACGTGATAACTAGTACGACTCGTATTTAGTATCGATACTCGTTATAGTAACACCAATGTTCCTTGATTGATACAACCCTAGCAATGGCAGCCATTTTTTGAGACAATATGAGTTGTAGGTAGGCACCCTTTTTTCGTAGGTATTTCCAGTCCATATATATATATGTCTATGGGCCTCCCTGACTTTGATTCGTTCTATGCGTTCGTTCGGCTCGCATAAGTGTGCGTTCACCTCAAAACTACTGGCTACAACACCTCGCGAACGTCATCTTTTACTAAGAGAAGCTTCGAATTCTGTTCGTACTTCAGCAAGTATTAAAACTGTAAAGCAAATAATAGCCAAAGCGACTCATTTACAGCGCAAAAAAAAGTGAACATCGTGTTACCCGATTGAAATTCACTCAAATTCATATGAAATGGAATAATGAGTGGAAGAATGTGGTTTTATCTTATGAAAAAAAGTTTAACTTGGACGGACCAGACGGATTTGCTTATTTTAATACGGTCATAGTTTATTGAATAATAGAGTATAGTAATGTCTATGTCTGTCAGTAGTCCGTGGTCAGGTGTCAAGCTGTCAAGCTTATTGAAGCGCATTACGGGAAAATAGCACAAGTGAAGTGACCGAAAGGCGAAAATATTCCGAAATAAATACTACGCCGAATGAAGAATTTTGCTAACGTTTTAAATAAACATTAACATATTTCATTTATGAATTTGGCGTTTAATGTATGTTCTACAAAATGGCGTAGTAACGGAAAATGATTTTTTATGATATAAAATGGTGATAATTTAACGATGCATTTATCAAAGTGGGTTTAAGTGTTATCTCAGTTGGCGTCCTCTTGTTTTTTATGGTTCAAGTTCACGATGGCAACAGTCGAAGAGACAGTTAAAGTGGCGGTGGTGACTGACCGTACACCTAACATTGTACGATGCTCTAACACAATAACTGCGGAGGAATTGTGCGTTATTTTGTGTAAAAAGTATAAAATTCCTCCTCTCACTCGGTCATTGTTCGCGTTACGAGTCAAAGGCAGAGATTATTTTCTCAAAGATAACGCGAAAGTTCTGTGCAGCACCAGGGATTATGAACTGAGAATACGATTCAAGGTAATGTTAATATTCTTTAAAAGATTCATAATCATTAATTTGCTTAGTTAAGAAACCACGATATAAGTTAAATGAATGAATAATTAATGTGTAGTGATACAGTGAGGGAAGGCCTTGGTGGCAATTTAAATATTGTGAATGTATGCTTTTTAGTAATAAAAACATATATTTTTACTGTTTGGTTTATTAGACTTCCTGGCCATAAAAAAAAACATAGATACTAATACATTTAAGATAGATATTAAGTACATTTTTAGTGACTTAATACACAAGTGCAGTCCTTTCTATTACATATTTATCTTTAACAACAGTGTATTTTTAAATAACAAAAATTTAAGCTTTCATTATTTTTATTAATTTGTTTTCCGAAGTAAGAGTTGGTCCCTTTTAAGCCTTACCCATACCAGATGCAGCAGCTTTTTTGTTTTGATTGACATTTATCTCACTCAACTTAACTAGATATTGAAATTCAAACAAACTCTGAGTATTAAAAACGGAATCATTGTTACACTACTATTGTTTCAAATGAATCAATATCAATTATAAATTCAAGGGTGTGCCAAATGTAGAATCTGCTCAAAATGTAAATAAAGTGTATTCTAAAAAAATATAGGCAGTGTGTGTGTACACATAACAAAGTAATATATTGCGTTTGGACAAAGTATAGTCTGAAATGCATCATTTAATTGCTACTTAAGTTATGAATAATACCAACCACACTGAGGAATTTAAACATGTAAAACTAAAGAATGTGTTGGTTAACTATACTTTACCTAGCAAAGCTGAATATATTAAGGGATTGTGTGACTTTTCCTTCAGTTGTTAGAAGTCAGGGTAAGTAGACAGTTTTGGTACACTCAATACTCAATAACTACATTTATTTATCCTGGATTTCATTTTACTAATGTTTTAATCCTCATTAGTTATAAAAACAAAAAGCAGCAAATGAAAAAAGCTTTGAAGGATGTCTTAGTTAGGTAATATTTTTTATTTGTGTGGATTGTTGTCATAATATAACAATGACAAACAGAGTTTTAGCAACTGTGTCACTAATTGGCTGTATGGGGTAAAAAATATATTACAAATAAATAATAAATTACATACAACATTATTTTTAGTATATGGCAAACCCGAAAAAGATGTGTAGTATTGAAACTATGTACAAAACTTCAAAACTGTATCATGAAAAATCACGAAGTTATAAGCTTGTTATGTTACCTGATTGTCCATACAAAAAGTTGGTTACCACTTAACACTCACCACCGGCCGACCGGCTGTGACCTGTATTGTGCACATATGATTGCAGATATGTACTTAGTGTTGCTTGGTGTCCAACTTGTTACTGTTTTTAAATATTGTTGGGACAGACATGGTGTAAAAATTATTGGAATCAATTCAGTTACTTATTCTGAACAAACTATATTCAGGTTTGCAGTATACTAAAAATAACATAGTAAATTTTTATAAATATATATTTTATTGTTTTTATTATAATTATATACATAATATTAACTAGTGAAACTCCATAGAAATGATGGATATTGATATCTAATTAGGTAGATAATATAAGAAAAAATAAACTTAATTTCAACTAATCTCAACTGACTTAGTAGTCACAACTTAGTAGGAACTTATGAATTATACCCGCTAGTGGTAGGTTGTCCTACCACTAGCGGGTATAAGTCATAAGTGATTTATTTCATTTGTTATGAAATAAATCACTTATGACTTATACCCGCATATACATCAACCACTAGTGTAGTTACCCAAAGTCATGAATTTGGAATATTGGTTTTTTTGTCACAGAGTCATTATAGTTCATTACAGATGACATTGGCAGAGTTTTGCTAGCTAATTTAATGTAACTCTGTATACTGGGTGTCCAGAAAGTCATACCTTTTACCTGCTGATGGGCTATATTGGGACCAACCAATTAAAAAAAAATGACAATGGTAAAAGTCTTATGGTTTCCGAGTTTTTGATGTTTAATGAAATTTTGGAAAAATCTCTACCTTTGATCAGTTTTTTCCATGCCATTTCTACGAATGAAAACTTTTTCGAGTACAGGTTTATTATTTTCATTTTGAATCATCCTACTATCGATTGAATACAAGAAAGTTACAGACATTATCTTTTAAATACCTAAAATTTAGCTTCAAACTTAAAATTTTCACCAAAATAAATTTTACCTTATTTTTGATTGGCCCTGGTGAAAAAAAAAAATATTGGTAGGTCATTTTTTTTTATTGGTAGTTCTCAATGTGGCCCATCAGCAGGTAAAAGGTAATCCATGACTTTTTGGATACCCCTTATAAAATATACCTATATTTTTCAGTGTGATTATAATATCATCTTAATTTGTGAGCCAGCTTTGCTTTGGTAAGCCTTTTTTCATGTTCCTTCCAGTGCATTCTTTATGATTTTGTTGTGGAATAAGGTGGCCTATTGTTCCACCTACTCTTTTTCTACCTTTATATTTCAGTTAAGAAGAAACATGGTCATATGCTCATTGGCATTCGTGCAGCCATCAACTATTTCTGCTTTGTGCTTGTGATTATAGATATTATTTTGTTTTTATTGTTCCTTATTATTAACATTATTTATTTTATTGTATGCACGTGTTTCTGTGACAAATATTCTTTTTTTGTTTTTTTTCTTATATAATCTAAATAAAAACAATATTTTTAGGAATCTAGTATAATTAATTATATGTATTCAGTGTGTTTTTTGACTGGGACTGTAGGGAGAAATCTGAATTCATAAGAAAAACGGGAAAGCTGCCTTAGGAAATATTAGCTATTTTGTCATGAAAATAAGTTTTTTTTTTGTCATTTGCGATTATTGTAATTATGGGGTTTTACGCTGCGCGATGTTAGGATCATTTCATTGTATGAGAAGAAAAAATCTGGACAGCAGAAGTTGTTAAAATTTTATAAAATAGTAACTAATGCGTTGCAATGCCTTTCATTTTTTGTTGTTAGGATCCTTCTTTGGCGCGCACACAACTACGTACTAAATTTTCATCACAATCTGTCAAGCCATCAGTGGTCTCGAACCTACCGATTTTTCGGTATTTCTACCGATATGGGTTTTTATGGCAAAAATTAGTCTATAAGTTTTTTTTTTTAATAAATAAACGAATTTGATTGAATATTGTATTTTTTTGTCAAATACCTACCGATCTACCGATCTCACTCTACGACGTTCGAGACCACTGCAAGCCATTGTCCAGTTTTTATATGTAAAAAAATATTATTTCATACATTTCTTCTACAGGTTCCAAGATTAGAACTGTTAATAACCTTGGATGAAACTACTTACGACTACTATTTCCTTCAAGCCAGGAGTGATGTTTACGAAAACAGGATCCCCGAGATTAAATACCCTGAACACAAGAAAGAAATGCTTGGTCTTGGGATTGCTGACATGTAAGTTACATAAAAAAAAAAAAAAAATACACAACGTGTAACGTTAAATGCGCAAAACCTGAAAATAGTTTGATCAGAATAACGAGCAGAATTAATTGAACCACTTTTTAATATAGCTCACATTTTTCAAAAAATCTTCATTAAAAAGGTTGCCGTGTCTATTTATTAATAGGTCAAGCAAGCCAATGTCAGCGCGGCGCAGCGGCCCGGTGACGACTCCTCCCTCGATAAAGCGTCGTCGCAGACGCAAGAAACGATCAGAATGGCCAGTAAAACTAAAACAGCACATAAAACCTTTACAATTTTTTTAATGACTTATTTTCTCTCTGAAATAGGTCAATTGAATTAAAAATCAGTTGGGGTGTCTGAGGTTTTGCGCATTTAACGTTTCACGTTGTATATATATATTTAAGAGGATCAAAGGATCCAATGTAATTTCTTAAAATATTTAGGGAAGGTCTGATGATAGATTATAAAAATCCAACAAAATCACCAATATGGTTTTTTTTTTGAAGAAACATAAGAACAGTTTTTTTGCTATCTATAAGCATATCACTCACAAAAACTCCCATTTAACTGTCTGCAATAGATTGTACAAAAGCAGTTAACGTTTAAATATTAAATTTACGTGATTGAAAAACAAATGGGGTACTGATGCTAACACTAGGCAACACTTAAAGGAAAGCTTAAAAAAAAGTGCACTGTTGGATTTTCGACTTTCAGCGCTGATGGCTAAAAATCCAACTTCGCGCATTGTTTTTATAAAAGTAACTACACACCCGGCCCGGACATAACATAACATTTGTAATTTATAACTCCATAATTATTATTATGGAGTTATAAATTATAAATGTTATGTCTAGTCGCAAACTTTAGGTAAATATAGACGATTTACTTATTCCAAATAACATATTTTTTTAATGTATTTAAAAGTGTTGTCCCGAATTTCGGGACAGAAGTCCCGGAAAAAAATTAGTCCTAATGAAGTCTCCGTTTCTTGTCTCTGTTCTTCGAAGTTTAGGCAAATAGGCACTACCTATTCCTATCACGCCAAAGAAAGCTGCAAATCTATTCAATAACGTAAATTATTGCGCGCAGACGGTATTGCCTCGTAGACGGTCTTCCCAAAGCTTACGTTACATACATTATTGCTATAGTGGGTCATGAATCGTCAAGTTTGATTACATATATCTTGCATTGACAGAACAATGGACCACTTATAACATCTAATTACTCTGTCTGTGAGACAATAGCCTTCTGGTACCTATAATTGCTAAATTAACAAGTGATTTTTAATTTACATATTTTAATGCCATGTATTATTTTCCTAAACATATGTTTTGGTCCTTATCAGTGACCTGCATGTCGATTAGCTGTAAAAATGTCATCGTGAAAACTTGCGTGAAGTGAGCTGTCAGTGTCCTCCCACTAATGCTAGGGATTGACTAAGCAAACATTAAACATTAGCTTTGAAATTATGTAAAATGATGAACATGAAGAGAATTAGTATAAAAAATATTATTAAAATCTCGATTATGATTGTAAATGTATTCTTGGTCAATCCCTAGTATCAGGTGGGATGACACTGACAGTTCACTCCACGCTCACTTCACTTAAGTTTTCACGGTAAGATGGTTACAGAATCGCACTGCAGAAGGGCACTTCCCGATTTTTTAGAACGTTCGCATTCTAATCCCAGTCTCAATCTGTCGAAAGTAAAAACGATTTCCCTACATTTTTGACAAATTTTTGATATTGATTGTCGCAGAGGTGAGATTGCGACTTGAATTTAATGGTTTTTTAAGTTCGAGAATTGGCCTTCTGAAGACAGAAAGTAAGGAACTTTGTAAGAGAGATTTCTGGCTTTAAATCAAATAATGATGTTTGTATCAATCTTTAAGAAGATAACAAAGATTTTGAAAGTATCTTTATCATAAATACTGGATAACCTGTAGTTGTTCATCAAGAATTAAGATTCTGTGTCGCGTGACGTAATTAAATGTCCAGACTGAGAACAAATATCTTTATTTATATCATACAAATATTTATTGTAATGCGGCAATCGAACCCGCGACCCTGAACACGGAAAGCGGTTAGGTACTTGGCCGCACCGCAATATTGAGTTACTGACATTACTGTTCATCTTTGCCTACTAACACGTAAAACGGCTATATTGGTACCTTCTAAGTTCCCAAAATCTCTAGATATTGCAAACCTGATTTTACCTAATCTGCATTATAAATCTCACAATCCTAAATGTATGTTGTACCTACAAAGGAATCTCCCATCTACATGACTACAATATTTTTCCTGTTTCTTACATGATCACGAATACTCACTGCGGAGGACCTAAGTATTATTGTCTTGATTACATACAGTTACCTAAACATGATGATACAGGGTTGTGAGGGGCGTAATTGTTTGTTTGGGGCCCTGCGCGCGGCGTGGCTCCGAGCTCATGCAATATGTACTAGGTATTGAGTACTGACAAGTGGATACGACGCTTTTTCGTCGCCTTTCATAAACCAATTGTGAATTATAAAAAAAGGATGCGTTCAGTTAGCATTCAATTTGTTTCCTTCGTTAAATAAAAAATCGGATCCCGACTTGATATCATTATGTAGATTATGCTGTAATATTTACATCTCGAATCTCCAAAAATTGCGATTTTTTGAGTGACAAATTGCGATTACATGTTTTTAATTCAGGACACGTGCCACAGCTGAGGAAAAATTGTCTGTAAACGATGTTGTGAGGGATTACAAAAAATATATACCGAAAGTGATTGTTAGAAGACACGGTCACGTCGCGAAGAAGCACGCTCACGACCAGCTACCCAAACTTTGTTCTGTCGGCCATAACGTCAAGTAAGTATACCTATTGGAATATAATTTGCAGCAATCTGCTCTTGCCTTTTTTTTTTGTGATCAGACTTTTTATGTTTCTGCTCCTACACAATGCAAACAAAAGCTGGTTTGATTGTATCACTGGTAAGATGTTTGTGTCTGTCTGCATTCAAGCGTCTCCCTCCTTTTTTAGTACATTATAAACTTGGAGAATTTATAGTACTTATACCCGGCGACGATGAAGCCAAATGGAGGTTGAAAGTTTTGAAAATGTATTATTATAGGTACAGTCAATTCGTTACGAGAGTCATAACTATTGCGCTTATCTGGACTATATTGGTGTAGTGGCAAAAACCTTACCACTTGATTGATCTTGATGAATGGGGTATGGGGTGAGGCAGTTAAAGGTCTTGTTTCCCAAATTGTAGAAGACCCCTTAACGCCTTTCTATCGACAACTACAGACTTTCGAGATAGTAAAATATTACCTAAATAAAATTTCAGCTACATAAAGAACTTATACCTCCAACAACTGTACATAATGGCGCCGAACTATTTGGCGGAGGAGTATGACAATGTTCTGTGGCAGAACGGCAGCGATGTGACACCGGTGAATGTCGTGGTCGCGCCCTTTCACCCGCACCAGCCTGGCATAAGAATCTATAATACTGTTAAAAGAGAAGTAAGTACTTGTCATTTCACGATCCTGGTACACTTGGTTGGCCACATGAATTGGCATGTCTATGTAATTACGACCGAGTGTAAATCGCCATCCGATTCCTCAGACAACAGTTCGTAAAAAAATGCCATGTAGTAGCTTATAGTGTAGGTAAAGCCATTCGGGTTCCCGAATCCGGGCCAACGACCAAAGCACAAATTGCCCCTAAGTTTAATTGCGACCTCAGTTTGATAAATATAATTATTTAAGTAAGTACAAACGCCAGCACATCAAGCTACCCGAAACTGTCAAATTTTTCCAATCAACTTTGAACCTTATACTTTTACGATAAAGTTGAAAAACTTTTAAAGAAATTTGACAGATTGTAGTAGCTTGATGTGCTGGCGTCTGTACCTAAATGTGTTTTTATTCTTCGGCTTTTTATCTAACTACCTACTCAGTATGATAGTCTCAGATAGTTAATATAATTATGTAAATCACTTACATGTTTACAAATCATAAATTACTTTACAATGACGTCATTTCAGTGGACCCACGTTTGCAAAATAGAAGAATTAATTTATATAACAAGGAATGGAGAACACTCGTTGGAAATATCAAGGAGAGGAACACCCTTGTTCTTTAAGTTTAAATCAGAGGAGCATCTATCATCATTTATATCACTCTGTGATGGATATTACAGGTTTGCATTATTTAAAAAAATCTAAATCAAAAGTCATTTATTCAAACTAGGCTGAGAATCAGCACTTTTCGAACGTCAAAATTACAAAAGACAGTCCCCCAAAACGCCCGCCCTTCACCACTTCCTAGTGCTTTCGCTGATTTCGATTTTGTTTCGTGGTTATTGATAATAAGTAAACTGCAGTTGTTTTATTTGATTTCGAATGAAACGTCCAAAAGGTTATTTTAATAATTACCATATTCATACTTAAAAAAAGTTTCTACAAATTCGTTCATCCTATTTGCATGTTAATAAAAACATACTTGTCAAATCAAGAATTCCTTTGTGATGTCCGTTATAACTATAACTTATAAATGTACTAACAATTAAATAACACTATTATTTTGTGAAACAGATTAATGGTTAAATGGACATTTAACCTGTCTAAAGACGACGAAACCCCGTCGCTGAAGGAGCTACAAAGAATAAAATGTCACGGCCCCGTGGGGTAAGTACGCTGCTAAAAAGGGGTACATATTTAACTCTTTCAAGGGCACTTTCAGTGTTTTTATGTTTTTTCTAGTTATATTTAGGCTAAACAATACCGAAAACATGGTAGAAAAAATTTGCTGCGCGTTGGTTAGCTACTCTAACCACCTAATTATGAGTGTGATATTACATTAGAAACGCAAAATCAAATACATGCAAAAGGTGTCTAAATATGTCTAATAAAACAGTCATATTCATAAAAATAATAGACTTGCCTTATTTTTGAAAGTTTTTTTCCGAGCACATTACAAAAACACTGTCAATGAATGTTTTTCAAACCAGCAATTCACACACAAACGATTATCGGTGCCACTTACTGCCTAAACTAACTGAAGCGTAAGGTGTATTTCTATGTTAGTTCAAGAAATAATCGCTATATGGCATGAATTTAAAGAAAAAAAAAAAACCGAAATGTGTGGTTAGCGTAGCTAACCACTGACCCTGAAAGAGTTAGTGTAATTGCTTCGGAGAATTTTATTTAAAAAAAAAAAAACTTTTAACTTTGTAGGGGCGCATTCTCGTATCGAAAGTTGGAAGAAAAACGTGCTAAGAAACACGGTTGTTATATATTGCGGCAGTGCCAGGATGACTACAATGTTTATTATTTGGACGTATGTACTAAAAACAGGTAATTACATTACATGTTTGTTATGTTTTGGCCTATATAATGAAATCGATTGTTACTGATAGTGTATTACGCCCATAGCCCGTTGGTAATCAGCACGCGTAGCATGACCGCCATAGAAACGAGTTTTGACGACGGAAGAATAGACAAAATTACGGATGGAATAGACAAAATGACAGATTTCTTTAGAAATCCGATAAAGCTTAAGGTTTTTCAATGCCAAAGTATGAACGTAATCGTAAATTGTATGAAATAATTTGTTATTTTGTGAACTTTTTTTGTTTACTTTAAAAAAAAAACATTGCCCCACACTAGGAATTTCTCCTGTATTGTGGGTGCGTTTACAAACATTTAAACTCACATACACAAACAGCCAGACCCGGAACAACTACTTGTAGGTCATACAAATATTTGTTCCGTGCGGGAATCGAACCCGCGACACGCAGCGCAGCAGTCAATCGCTTACCACTGCGCCAACCGTGCCGTCAAACGTCGAACTTATGAAGCGATAAAACGATAAAGGTTGGATCAGGCTGACTAGTAGTTATTGTGCTAAGTTTGTATGTTCTTAAGCATACTATTCACGGTAAAGTTTGAATGATGTCAAGCCAATTTTGAAAGACGTACAAACCATAAAAATTGAACGTGGACGTCGAATCACGAAGTAAAACTTTGGTGTCACGCAAAACCACGGAATCTGCTCAAATCAATGTAGACCACTCACGGTTTTATTCCAATATCATCACGCATCTTTGCAATGTAACTCTTATCTCATTGCAATAAGGTGTTAGCATTACTTTACTTTTTTTGTCGTGTTGGACTTTTAGTATATTCCGAGTTGTTTTTCTTTTCTTCTTCTCGCCACTCGTTGTATTTATAGTTACAATGATTTGCTTCTTTGCAGTACAACGGAGACTTACAGAATAGAGTTTAAGGGTCATTGTTACGTGGTTAATAATGAGGAGTACTATAGTATCGAGAGGCTAGTCGGATGTCATCAGAACCCAGAAGGCAGGATATTTTTAAATGAATGCATACCGCCTTCAGAATATGGTAAATATTATTGTTTAATTTACTTATTGATTCATAAATTTATTATCATCATCATCTCAGCCGATGAAAGCCCACTGCTGGAAATATTTGTATTACTGTTTGCATATAAACATAACATCACGCCTGTACTCCGCGAAGGTATAGGCAGAGGTGTACTGATAATGCACACACGTTTCACCAATTATGTTTATATCCCACTAGCGGCCCGCCCCAGCTACGTACGGGTGCAATGTTTTTTTCTAATTTCCGAAATTTTCTTTCATATAAACCTTGTCCTGGCAATACCGAACACAACAAAAAAAGAATTATCCAATTTAGTGCAGTCATTCGGAAGTTATGCGCGTACGGACATTTCGGCGACTTTGTTTTATACGTAAGGATATAATAGGGGACGAGCTTATTGCAATCATCTGGGCACAAATCCAGGCTCCGGGCTGCTACTGAGAAATTCCTGATGGAGAAAACCCAATAACACTTTGCCTCACCTACAACCACCTATTAATTATGTAAGGCTTAATACAGGGTAAGATGTTGTAAAGTGAGAGACGACCGGGAAGAACACGAAGGGTCTTGGTAGCACAACCTTCATGCTATGAGAATAACAATCTGCTCGGGATTCCTTTATAATGTTTTTTTTTTTTCATAGATCTTCTTCTTAGCGTGTCAATGGCAAATACTGTTTAAAAAGAAGTTACATTTTGTGTTTAGCCCGACACTCCGCGACGCTAACGTCATTAGATCCTCACGTTGACAGGTGACAGGGCATGCGGCAATAGATGTATCCATCGTTCTAGAGCGATGTTCAGTCATCCATCTTGATGTAAAACTGACAGATTTGATTCTAATCTCGACTAAAATAGTTTTAAATCGACATTTATGACAGGATCGCCCTAGAATACGGGCCGTAATAAGTACTTCTGTCCGCGGACGTCTGCGTGAAATTTCGGCCCCTGTCCCATCGTGTCGGATCCCATCGCTTGCCCACGCTATAACTGCGTTTTCGCTTAGCGTTCTTTCTGACTATTTTCCTGTTGCTCGGCTCTTATACAAGGTGTAACATAAATAACGCACAACCTCTTAAGGGGTCATTGTACTCATCATTATGAACAACTTTTACTATGAGACCAAACCTGGAATCGCAAAAAAAAAAACATCAGCTGTTCCCTACATTTTGACGAGTTATGCGAACATAAATGTAGGGAACAGCTGATTTTTTTTTCGCGATTTCAGGTTTGGTCCCATTGTAAAAGTTGTTCATAATGATGAGTACAATGACCCCTTAAGAGGTTGTGCGTTATTTAAGTTACACCTTGTATTAAGGGTCGTAACAAATTGGGCTTTCAAAGGCACCGACTGGTAGTTTCGGAGATTACCCCCTACATACAAACTTACAATCAAACAGTTTTTTCCTCTTTACAATATTAGTATAGATGTTGCTAACGCTGTTCTATAATCTCTGAACTAACGTAAATCTTATCCGTCGTTGAATTGATTTATCTTTAACGGAACTGGTCACCCGTGTCCACGATCGCTGGAACGTGCTTACATCGGGAGCGTTTTGTATGAAATGCGACATAGTAGGCCTGATTTTTCAATAGTCAGATGATTTTTATCTAAGGAATAAATATTGCGGTTTGACTGCTTTTGTATTGAATATATGTCAAACTGTCATATTTTTTCTTCAGATAAAAGTTATCTGACTATTGAAAAATCAGCCCTAAATAAAATTCTGTATTTTGTTCAGTTCCTAACTCATTTCAAAATTTTTGTGTGAACAAAAATTATATGAATTTTCAAGGGAAACGTTAGCTTGGAATTTTAATGCTGTTTACCTATTGGGGATCTGTATCTCGAAAAGGAAAAACAACAGAATTTCTCTGTTTTTTTTTATCTACAGTATGTTAACAATCCTGTGTTAAAATAATAATGAGTATTAATTACAAAATTCCTAGAAAATAGCAAAAATTCTAATGCACCGAGGTAGGTAAGTATTCTTCCACGAATATACTCTACATTGGCGTAAATTGTAAAGTTAATTAGCTTTTTGCGTTTCCTTATTTATCATAATTTATTAGTGTTTCCCTTATATGTAAGTTTTTCATTAATTATGATTCAGAGGGGATTAATTAAAGCGTCTATTATCTTCGTTGTTGATGTTCAAGTATTATTGCAGATAAGTCCCAATTACTGCTGTGTGGTGAGCCGGTGAAAAGAGGCGTTCGTATTGATCAAGCAGAACTGCAGGACATTCTAAAGGACAACCGGAGTCCGCGGTGTCTGCCCAATAAGGATATACTACTGTACACTGGTATGATAATGTTTTAATTATTAACACCGTTGTATTTAATCATTGTCACTCCTTTTTCATTATTAACGTAGGTAATGTGTATTTATGTTGTGTTTATGATAATAATTCTTCTTCCCGCTATTTTACTAAAATTTATAGGAATTTTAACTAAAAGGCATTTCTAAATTAATGCTACTGTGTTAATTACTGTCTTATTAATTCGAGTGTACTAACTGTTTTTCACTCGCTCTATCGGCGTGCAAACTACGTCAACGGTTCCCTTATAACTGATCTGTACAAGGTTTAAATTAAATACCTGAAGACCTGAATGGGTCATTGTATTGCCATTGTTAAGATTAGGTAAATGTATGGAGTACCAGTTGTGTCGCGATTTATTTTCGGTAGAAGTACGTATAGACTTTAGAGTATACAGGCTGGCAGGGGGACTCCGATGCGCAACCTGTTACCAAAAATTACAACGCGGTTCAGAATCATGTACTTACTGAATCCAATATTCAGTACATGATTCTGAACATCTTTGAAATTTACCTTAGGGGCCGTCTCCACGAGCGAGAGAATCGCGGCGATATTATCGTCGTGCCACGATTTTCTATACACTCTCTTACTCGTAGAACGTGTCTACATACGGCGATGTTATCGCGGTGATGCGACGAGTGGCTGAGTGCTAACGAAACGTCATCGTATCGCCGCGCGCCTGTCGCTACTGGCGACAGCGCTGCGAGCGTCTGTGTGTTTACGATGTGCAGTTGCCAGTCTCGTCCCGGACACGCGGCGATTCCGTTACGAGTCGCGACAATACGCTGACGGAATAATCGCTCGTTCGTGGAGATTACCCGACGATAGGAGCGCGGAATCGTCGCGATTCTCTCGCTCGTGGAGACGGCCCCTTACATTTGACACTTTTCTATGAAACTACAGATTTTTTTTTTTTTGACAATCAGTGTTTGTTTTCTACACTGGAATCATGTACTGAATTCATGATTTCAGTTAGCGCGGCGATGTCCTTGCCATCCTGTATAAACTCCAAGCTACAGACGCTATGTAGAAAATTATCGAAATCTCCAAATGATGCGGTCATAGGAACCTAAAGCTTAACATATCCTCTTTTCCTCGTCTAGGCTCGGAGAAAATCGGGTCAGAAAACATTACAGCGACTTACAAAGCGCTGTGGAGACTCGACGAAACTAAGAAGTTGTTGGTCGCCTTTAAGACGTTACAGAGAGAAAAAGCCAATGACCATTTAAAGGTAAGACAGTTTCTGCAATAAGTTTTTATATCTGTATTTTTGTTTATGCTCGCTAACTGATATTTTATTAAATTGTCAACATATTATTTAGCCTTCAGATATAATGCGTCGCGCGGAGTGCTGGACAAAAGCCTCTCCCTTCGCTTTCCAAACCGAGAGGCTGTATAGCCAAAAAACGTAAACGAAAAAGATATCTTTTGCGATTTATTTATTTAAACTTTTCGCACAAAAGGTACAAAGGCGGACTGAATACCTTAGGCATTATATACCTAAATCCTGCCTAAATCTGCCTTTGCTGCAAGTATGTCCAAATATACAATAAATGCTGTGGCATTGCGTATCTGCGAAGCATGTGTGTTGCAACTCTGAATTATAGGCTAAGGAAGTATGTGATAAGGCAAAGTTGCTGTTGGAAAAGGAAGCAAAGGAAGACGAAATTACAACATTTGTATGAGTATGCTTAGATGGTTTGGACATGTTGATTAAAAAAGGTATTTACAAGGCAGATGTGAGTGGTGTGAGTGATAGTGACCTTATTGGTGATGTTCTTCAGAAAGGTCAGTTGCATAGTAGTCGCAACCGGTGTTCGTGTATGACCTCATGAATGAACGCAAACGAAGTAAGAGGACTATGTGGGGAGCATAGCAGGTGGCGTTCTGTAGTTTCTGCCTACCCCCATGGGAAGAGGGCGTGAGTTTGTGTGTATAACTTAAAGATGTATAACATTGTTGTTCGGTAGGAATTCGTGGAGCTGGCCAGCAAGTGGGCGTGCGTGCAGTCCAGCTCAATGGTGCGTCTGTACGGCGTCACGCTGAGCTCGCCCACCGCGCTCGTGCTCGAGTACTTGCCCTACGGACCCTTCGATGACTATCTCAGGTAAGTTATCTTTCAAAGTCAAGGTCGCTAGTTGGTTTCGTCTCTGTTTTTATTATTGACGGTTAAATCACACTAATATTATTAAAGCGAAAGTTTGTGAGCGTGTGAGTGTGTGTGTGTGTTTGTATGTTTGTTACTTCTTCACGCTCAAACGGCTGGACCAATTTTGATGAAATTTGGCACACAGATAGTTTATAACCAGGATTAACACATAGAATACTTTTTATCCTGATATTGTTTTATTTATTATTTATTTTATTTTACCATTTATGTACACACATATATAAACAGACAAGAAAAAACAGAACAGAAAAATAGGTACAAAGGTGATGCTTATTTCTTAAGAAATCTCTTCCAGCATACCTGCGATAGGACATTAGATAGAGAGATGTAGACAGCGTGTGAAAGAGTAAAGGAGACAAAAAGAATACATAAAATCGTAATCAATTATTCACTTAAAAAACTAAACAAATACAATGAGAATATACTTACATACATACATACAAATAAGCATACATACATACATACAAACATACATACATACATACAAACATACATACATACTTACTTCTAAAATAAATATCACTAAGAAGTTAATAAATATCACGTAATCAAAATAATAAATACATACACAACTATGATGAAGTGGAAAGATAGTGTTCTTTTACTCTTCTTTTAAAAACTGCAATTGTTTGGCAGTCCCTAATGTCAGGCGGTAGTGAATTCCACAGCCGCACCGCGTGTACTGTGAAGGAGTAGGAATAGAAGTCGGTGGAGTGGGGAGGGGACTTAAGGAGGTTTTTAAGATGCGACCTGCAAGGCGCATCTGAAGGACGGGCGTAGGAAAAACGCTCCCGCAGGTAAGGTGGTGTTTTAGGATTGTGAAGGAGATTGAACAGCAGACACAATATCCGAGAGTTCCTGCGAAGGCGAATGGGGAGCCACTTGAGTATCTTGCGAAAGTTGGAAACGTGATCATACTTTTTAAGGTTAAAAACAAAACGGATACAGATATTTTGCAAACGCTCAAGTTTATTTAGCACCTCCTCGGTGGCATCCAAATAACAGGCATCGGCGTAGTCGATAATGGGCTGAATGAGGGTTTGAGCAAGAGAGATTTTGGTTTTCAAGGGCAAGAAGCCCTGGAGACATTTTAACGAATGGAACGTGTAGTGCACTTTGCGACTGACCTGAGCAACATGAGCAGTCCACGACAAGTAGGAGTCCATGGTCACCCCCAGGTTTTTAACAATGTGTGCGTATTCAATCTGAACTCCATTCAGACTGAGTGGAGATAGCGACGCAACATCGAGCCTATTCCGCATATACCTGCCGCCGATAATAATGGCCTGGGATTTCCTAGGGTTGATTTGCAGTCCAAAAGACTGCGACCACTCACTAATCAAATCCAGATCACTGTTCATGGCAGAAACAGCGGCTTCCGCATCTTCCCTTAAGAAATGATTGTAAAGCTGCAGGTCGTCGGCATAGAGATGGAAGTAAGAAGAGATGACTCTGGTGACAGAGTTAATAAAAATAGAAAAGAGAAGAGGAGAGAGAACGCCACCCTGAGGTACACCTGCGGTAAGAGAGCACCAATCAGAAAACGACTCATCGAGACAGACCCGCTGCGAGCGGCCTTTAATATAGGAGTTAAACCAACCAATAGTGGAAGAGGAGAAATTTATAGATTTGAGGATCCCTAGAAGGATGTCGAAATCAACAGAGTTAAAGGCACTGCTAAAGTCTAGAAGTACAAGTAAAGTAAGAGATTTGTGGTCCATTGCCCAGCGGATGTCATCGGTAACCTTCAAAAGAGCCGTAACCGTGCTATGGCCAGGTCGAAAACCAGATTGAAGAGGACTAAGAAGGTCATTCACAGATAGAAAGGCAGAAAGTTGTTGATGAACAATATGTTCAAGAACTTTGGAGAGAAATGGGAGGATGGAAATGGGACGGAAATCAGTGGGTAAGACCGGCTTAGGAATTTTGGGTAAAGGGATAATATGAGCTTGTTTCCAGACCTCAGGAACAGTACAAGAAAGCAAGGAGAAATTAAAAATGTGGGTCAAGACTGGAAGTAGTGTCGAGAGGATAGGAGAAATCATTCTTGAACAAATATTATCAATACCAACTGCAGTAGAGGAGATAGCACAAATAGATTTTTTGACCTCACTTTCACTCACTAGTCTTAATTCAAAAGAAGAACACTATTATTGCTACGGGTTCGAGAATTATGGGGTGAAACCGCGGGGCGCATCTAGTTTACGAATATGTCATGTCATGTCAGACTTTTGTGATTGCTTGACTAAAAAATCCTCAGCAAAACAATGCCCATACTCTTATACATAACACAAATTCAAAGCATTTATTTCAAATAAAACAATTACTGGCACTTTTGAATTGTCAAGGAGTCAATCAAAAAGATGAAACTAGTTGCCCATTCCAAAGCGTAGTATATTCCTATTGAGAAAAAAGGGCAAGAAACTCCGTGAAAACTTATTTAAATCAAAATGCTTAATCGGAGACTATCTACAACCTTACAGAGAGAACGAAGAACGCATAAAACCTCTACACCTAAAAAAAGTAGCAGCGGGTCTAGCGCGCGCTCTATGGGACTTGTCGGAAGCGGGCGTGGTGCACGGGTACATCCGCTGTCGCCGCCTGCTGCTGGCCGCGCACGACGGAGACCGCATGCTCGTGAAGCTGTCCGGGCCCACGCTGCGCCACTACACGCACCTCGAGTGAGTCAACAGACGTACTCGATATAACAGCCGGTCGATTCTGTAAAAATCTCACCGTGAAATCATAAGTGAACTGAGCACTTAATAGTGTCAATCCCTACCATTACGGAATGATAGAGCTCACTTCTCGCTCACTTCAACTAAGTTCTCACGGTGAGATTTTAAACAACTTTTACTATCGGACCAAATCCGAAATCGCAAAAGAAAAATCAGCTGTTCCCTACATTTTGACGACTCGTACGAACATAAATGTAGGGAACAGCTGATTTTTTTTCGCGATTTCGGATTTGGTCCGATAGTAAAAGTTGTTTGTAATGATGAGTACAATCATGTGTTTAAGTATCGATCACTAATTACCAGTCACCATATATAAGTTACAATAAGCACTATGCACTATCTGGTTTAATTCCGATCCAGCCTGTCCCTTGCTGCCCTTTCCCAGCGACGCCCTAAGCCGAGGTCCGTACCCTACAGGGGGTGCCCTTAGCGTGTAGTCGCTTAGTTTTTAAGTTTTATAAGCTCTGGCTAGAGGCTTTAATTTATTGAGGCATCCACAGGCAAGCCCGGTTAAGCAGACCGCCTTATAGGTTGAACTGCGAGATGCTATAAAAAAAATATGCACTATTTGCGGTCTATTTGAAGACTTGGCTAATCTTCTTTATATTTGCAGCGTCCACTGGATGCCCGTGGAATTCTTTCCTGATATGAGCCTGGCGAAGCGGTCGGTGATGGGCGACATCTGGGCTTTCGCGACCACGCTGTGGGAAGTGTTCTCTTACGGACAGTCGCCTACTGAAACCAACCCAGTTTTAACTGCGAGGGTGAGTTGTATTGACGAAGTGGTCGGTGATAACTAACCGGCGTTCTACTGAACGGAGCAGATAAACAGCGGCGAAAGCGGTCGGTGTATGCAAACAAGTCGCTGGCTATAATATCTTCAGTTTTGGACACTTGTCAGTTTCGTATAAAAGAATACGTGTTTTGCGAATTTGATCTTTATTACCTACTAGAATTGACGCACTGACAGGTGTCAGGGACGCTTTGTCTCAACGGCTTATCTTAACTTAACTCCAATTGAAAATGCAGTGTAAAGTTTATTTATTTATTTGATAGGTACACCAACGACTATGTGTCGACGAGTTCACGTTAGTTTTCTATACTGATACTTAGCGTATTTTAGTATAATACTAGCGACCCGCCCCTGCTTCTCACGATTTTTATGACTTGAAAAAACATCGACATTTCACTATTATACATTGTTAAAATATTAATGTATTAAACTCATAAACTTTCCAGAATAAATTCAATGATGGAGAAAACCGCATCAAAATCCATCGTGCACACAAACACACAAAAAGCGACTTTAATTTTTAAAACAAGTATATATTATATGGTGTTTACTTGCGTTTTCCTGCAGAGTTACGAGATGGGTGACCGCCTGCTGCGGCCGGCGCGCTGCCCGGGCGAGGTGTGGGCGCTCATGCGCCAGTGCTGGCAGCCCGACCCGCTGCGCCCGCAGGAGATCATGCGGGACATGAACCACATGCTGCACAGAGGTACACTCACATACAAATAATATTCGTCCCCATAAGGGCTATTTTTGTCGGCTCGTTGCACAAATCTGTTTTACCGACTCAGCATTATACAACGTGTAACGTTAAATGCGCAAAACCTCAGACACCGCAACTGATTTTTAATTCAATTGACCTATTTCACAGAGAAAATAAGTCCTTAAAAAATTGTAAAGGTTTTATGTGCTGTTTTAGTTTTACTGGCCATTCTGATCGTTTCTTGCGCCTGCGACTACGCTTTATCGAGGGAGGAGTCGTCACCGGGCCGCTGCGCCGCGCTGACATTGGGTTGCTTGACCTATTAATAAATAGACACGGCAACGTTTTTAATGAAGTTTTTTTTGAAAAATGTGACCTATATTAAAAAGTGGTTCAATTAATTCTGCTCGTTATTCTGAACAAACTATTTTCAGGTTTTGCGCATTTAACGTTACACGTTGTATACTGCGTCGTAATGTCAATACCGCGCAATGACATTCCAACCATATCCTCTACATGCTAGACCGAATTAAAAATATGTGACTGATAGACAATAAAAAAAAAAATCATATATATTTTAGGTAAAAGGTTTTAGGTTGATGTCAACTTGGCATTGGCAAAGGTTAAAACACTTGATAACAAAGTTTAAAACAGCATAGTTTTAAACTTTGTTATCAAGTTATTAAATATAGTTTTCTATGCAGTAGTCTGCTCAGGCCCATAGCTTCAAAAGGTATTATGTGTTTGAAAACTGAAGAAGATATATTCCTCAATTATCATGATTGCACCTCCTACTGTTTGTGTCTGCATCACCCAAAGGTTGACTGGTAGAAAATGCATATGGCATTAAGTCCGCCTCTGTACATTTATGTGCTTGAAGTATTAAATAAATATATAAAAGACTTGACCATACATAAGCATAATCAGCCTATGACGTTCCCACGCTGGGAAACAGACCTCCTCTCTCTGATAGTGAGCTTTGATGAACCACACGGGCTCAGTGCGGTTTGGTGGATGTCACATGTCTCTCATAAATCGCGGTTGCTACCACTAGGCAACCTCTGCCTCTATATTGCTTACATCAGATTATAATGTCTTCCTTTTATTTCAGAATACGTACCTATCCACGAATACGAAGAGCCAAAGATATCCCTTGAACATATGGAGCATGCAGAGACTGTATCAAGTAAGTTTTAAAGTACAGATAGGATAATACAAAACAATAGCATTCATACGAGGGTAGATTGAAAAATAGTCGGCCTGACACAGATCCAGTCAACACTAAAAAACAAAACTATCACATTTGTTAGTTCAATTTATTGTTGTTAACTGTGCAAAGTTTGGAACGTATGCGATAGTTAGTTGTAATTTTAACAATTAATTTGTGAAGCAATCTGATGCGATTTTTGCAAATGCAGCAAATCGAGCAGCGTGCTGTCATTTCATAACTGTGGCTTTGACTAGTTGCCGCATCCGCCTTATTCACCTGATTTGGCACCAACGGACTTCCACCTGTTCCCAAATTTAAAAAAAAAACACCTAGGTGGACCGACATTTTCTTCAAATGATGAAGTCAAAGCAGCCGTGGACACCTATTTTGACTCATTGGAAGAATAATTTTTTACAGTTTAAAAGCTTGCAATAGTGCATTGAACTTGACGGTGATTTTGTAGAAAAATAAAAATGTTATTAATTATGTATGTGTTTGTTTTCTTGGTCAGGCCGAGTACTTTTCAATCCACCCTCGTAATAACAATAGCCGCGGTAAAACCCGTGTATGACAAGAGGCTTGCCCCCTTGGCATAGGACTTGAACTTACCTAGCAAAATGTGGGTGTACTGTAGGTACAGCTCTGTGTAACCCTTCAGAGTAAACAGGCGTGATGTTAGGTCATCATCATCCTCACAATCAGTCTACAATGTTCCCACTGCTGGGACACAGTGCTTGCTCTCGGTGGGAGGGAGTGGGCCGTAATCAAGCAAGCGGGCCCATTGTGGGTTG